>CM029362.1:2843330-2929764 GCA_017140985.1 Hormaphis cornu | reverse complement strand
AAACGCTGTGAAGAAAACACGCCGTGCTGCCGCTGCAGTGGACAGTGTATCATACTATCGCGTCACACTCAAAATGACCGTGGCGATATCCGAAAAAGTAACCATATCGAATTCCACCGGAGAGCGTACGGTGTATTAACTAATATTTTTGTTCTGAAAAAACATTCCGATTCAGAATAGTCGACCCAAATAACTAAAAAAAAATTGATTTTTAAAAACTGGCCAACGACAGTGTACCGAGCGATATGTATGTACATCGAAGTGTCACGGATTTCTAACTACAAAACTCAAACTGGCGGGAAAGAATACTTAGAATTTGAGATTTCTGTACATTAACCGACTGAAAATTATACAAATATTTTTTTTTTCTTAGATATTTTTCGGGGTCGTCGTAAGCGTAGTATAATATTTAGCTTTTGGCACCTATACTCGACCAGTTTATTCGAGCAAAAAAAAAAATATATGGGATATTTCCCCTCGCGGTTTTAAAGGAAACGAATAATTCATAGACGTGAACAACGCTATTGTGACGTGTTTGATTCGTGAACAGTTGTACAAAACTTCAATTTTTATTTTAACCAGATTACTCTTGTTACGCTGTACGGTTTTCGATGCACGTTCATATTTTTTTTGGCGTCTGTAGTACAACAAATATATCGTCTACAAGTTTTTATGGATTCTCGAATCGTTCAGCGCGTACCACGAATATTGTGCGCACACAAACTCGCATTATATAATATTGGTGTGAAATACGATTCGATGATAAAACGCGAAATTTACATGAGCACTCACTTCGGGTCCGCCGCGTGCGCGATAATTAACGATAATAATTGTCGTCTTAACCGTCTTAATCACGGTATGTTTTTTTGCGAATTTTATCCACGGCGCTGTCCGCAAAATCCCCGTGTTTACGACCACCCGCGGCAACGGATATAATAATTGGCCGTTTAATAGTCTGTCGGCTAAAAAGCGCGTGGTGCTTTAAAAAAAAAACCGTAACGTATTTTAGAATTGAAAACGAGCGACTGAGGGGTTTGGGAAAAAAACCCCCCGAAAAGTGTGGGTGAAACGTAATGATAAAAATAAAAAACCCTCGCAGAAATGTAAAGAATACGAGACCCGCGGAGAGAGAACAATATTATATCCTCGCCAGACAAAACCGTCGGCAATGCTGTGCTGCGGTTAAGTTCATTAACGCGGTTCCGAACAGCACAGAACGCCCTTCTCGACGAAGAACGGATGGGGGGTGGGCGCGCGGAAGAACAGGACGCGAGGGGGAAAAGCCGAAAGGGATCATAAATTTCGAAAACCGTTGAAAATATATATATATGTATACCTTTAACCGTGTAAAGGTTTTTTCGGCGGTGGTCTTATGATAATATATATGTGTATAAATTCGAGGAGGACGACGACGACGATAAAACCAACAAATATTAGAATTAAAAATGATTCCACCCCTCTGCAGGCCGCAGAACGACGGTGCGTATATATTATACGTATGCAAAACGGGCACTTCCTCAGGAAAAAGGGGAAAGATTCGTTGCGACCCGTTGCGGTGAGTTATATTAATCGGTTTGTACATTTATGGTAGAATATTTACGTATATTTTGTACACGCGGTTTTGAAAAATCCGTACCGTATCGCCTTATGTTCTTTGCTGCCTTCTCTGTGTGTTTATTCTTTTATAATATATTATTTTTTCGTATTATTATTTTTTTGTCGACCCGCGGCGGCGGAAGAGGAGAGAAATTAACCGACCGTGCGGTCTCGCGGGCACGACGGGGGGTCAAATAAATATTATAATACAAAATAATACGCGTTCGAGGAATTGAAATTCCAGACACGACGGCGCGATTTCTTCTTCTCTTTTCTTTAAATTTTCATTGTATTTTTCGCGTTCTAACGCGGGACGAGCGTAATTTTACACGGGAAAGTTAATACGCGGGCGCGTAATGACTGCAACAACGCGGAGGTATAAAACGATCTTCGTTCGATTTTGCCCGAAACACGTCATGCTATTAAATATCCCGTTATTTTTTCGCTAAAAACGGTTTCTTCGTTGAGTATCCGCAGTTTGAAAAAAAAAAAAAATCGAAAGTCACTTTGTCACCGTGTTTTACGGTTAGAAGTCTGTGTGATATGTTCTTTAAGCGTACAATCTTTACATGTGATACACACTGTCGTCGGCCACTTTTCAAACATCGATTCCTTTCTTTTCTTGTGAGTTATAAGAGTTTAAAATCGACCCCGTTGTCGCAAATTAAATTTCATAAGTATTTTAAAAAAAAAAAAAAACCCCGAAGACAGTGTACTGGTGTGCTATCATATTTTTTCAAAACAAAAATTAGTTGATCATTGTTGATCATTGAGTCGCGAACGAACTAAGATTCTCCGCTGTAGGACAGCAGCTCATCGCTCTAGAAACACACTACGGAACGCGTTCTGGCGGAGGAATTCTAACTCTATCGGAACTCTTGTCGTCGTAATGTTATAACGACTATCCGCTATCTCGTATCGTGTTTTCTTTAGAAACAATAAACGTCGAAATGTTTTGAAACGGGCGAAAAACTTGCAATATTCGTACTTCCCGCGAGTTCTAACACGACCGCACTCTACGCAACGTTCAAAATATGGTTATTTTTTCGCGACCGGTAAGAAGAAGAAGACGTCCAGTCTCGCTACATTTTTACGCGGTTCTCATGCGACGTACAGTGGAACGAGTTTGGAAAAAAGTCTCGAAAACTTGTTTTGTGCGCGCATTCGTATTTATTTATTTTTTTATAGTTTTTTTTATACGAGAAAAAAAACACACATTACACACTCCCCGCCGGTCGACATTGTACCTGCCGTAGCGTACAACGATGTAATATCATTACACAATAATACGTGCGTAGGAAACGACGAGAACGAAATTATAACAATAATTTTTGATGAAAATAACAACAACAACAACAATAATAATAGGAAAACACGAAACTCGGCGGGGCCGAACGGGCGCGACCAATAGACGCGGCGACACTAACCCGTAATTACGGGAAAGGAAACGCTGTATAATAACAATATTATTATTTTATCGTGCAGTCATGGCAGTATAGTAGTGCTGCGATGGTTGTTTATAACCGTGTAAAATATACGTATATATATAAATTATATTTTTTAATGGTTCCCCGACTCGGTCTTACCCCGTTGTCGTGTGGCGTTTTCCATTTTTTTTTTCTTTCGAATGCACCGGTGTGTGTGTGTGGAAAAACGTCCATTTTTTGTTCAATTCTCCAAATTAAAAATAATAATACGTGTGTGGAAAACAACGGAAAAAAAAAACGCGGTGGGTACTCGGTGTTTGTACAGCAGTAATAACAACAATAATAATTGTTGCGTAGAGACGTACCGTTCGCCTCGACGTATTACATTTTGTGCCACGTAATCATATTTCCATACCTGAATAATTATTGTTATTATTTTGACTACTTTTATCTTTTTTTTTTTTTCTGCGGCTCGCAACGAGAAACGCGATGATACTGTTACGATGTGCTGTTAGAGCCGAGAGACCGCCGGAGATATTGAGACCGCGCGGTGTAAAGGGGAGAGACGACGAATCGAAATTTAAAAGTCAATAACTATGTGTTCCTAAACCGAACGCGGTTCATTGTGTATCACAGCTAAACGTAAACGTTATTTTGTTTTTTTCTGTTTTGAAAACCATTAGTTTTGAGTTTTTATAGCGTAGACCGGGGCGAGTTGACGTTGTTGGTGCTCGACTACCTATAAACATCCAAATGAAATCGCTAAAAATGTGTACAGAAATCCTCTAAAGTCGTGCAAAACGTTTTATGTTAGAAACGTGATTCGCAGTGGTCGTCAACAGCTGCCAATAGTCAACACGGCCCGGGTGGCGGGATGAGTTGAGTAATTTCTTCGACAAATGTTTGAAGCGTTTAAAATATCAGTTTCAGAAAAATAGTGATAAATTACAAAACTATAAGTTGCATAATTTCGCACGTATTCTGTGTTTAGGCGTGTTCGACGTATAATGGATTTTTCGGAATTATTAATGCGGAATTATGTTACACAAATCCAAACAGAAGAATAAAATATTCGAGAAAATTACAAAGGATTTCGCACTGTGTGTGTATTCTAATAATAAGTATAGAACATTTAAAAACGACTGTATTCCTTTTTATTTGAATCTTCTACGAGTTTGAATTTTTGATTTTTTCATCACTCGTGTTTTAAATGTTTAATTTTATATTTTAGCGCGTACAATAATTCATACTCTTAATACTTTCAAAGAGTATTCATATTTTGCCGGTTTTTAGTGCCAACGAGCCGTGGTTATGATACATGCTCGTCGATAGTTTTATTCGGAGTGTACTCACGAAAACAACATTTCTCTGTATATACAATATAGACTTATGGACTGCGCCGTGTTACGAAATTGAGTTGCCGACATAAACGTAGGGCAATAAATGGATTGAATTCGATTTTCCCACGCAAAGTACGTAAGCCTAAATCTCGATGATAGGATCGCGTTATTTATCGTGGAAAAAAAAAATAGAGTTTAAAAATCGATTCGTTCCGCTTAAAATCATTATTTTTCACGAGTGTAAAAATGTTTCGTCCGCGCCCTTACATTATCGTATTGTACTTGCGTGTTAATTAAGCGATGGATACGCGCAGTATGTCCGTGTATCGCTGTGTTTCAGATGCGCCGTTAATTTTTTTCCTTTCACCGAACAGTCTGACAATAATCTGTTGTTTATTCTCTCAAAAAAAAAAAAAACATCTTTACACAGGATTATGCGCGTTTCCGGCGGTCACCGACCTGCCGTCAGGCCGAGCGGGTCTCTAGTGATTATTGTTATTATTCACTCCGCCGAGTGTAATAACAGTGATACATACCACCAGAGCACTTTACAGAGTTTCGGTCAGTCGATTCCGTCGGGCGAGCACCACCGAGGACCACAAAAAAGCTCAATCGGTACAAAGGCGGCCCAAAATATACGTACCCGGTCGGGCGGAGAGTTTCGAAAGGATATTGTTGTTATGTAGTAATGCGCGAAAAGAGCAAAAAGATTCGGATAGAGAGGAGGCGGCGAATACACGATATTGCGGTGGTCCAAGTTTTATCGCTATGTGACGTGCTGCGAAATATCCGACTGTTAAACACCGTTAAATTAGTTTAGTACACACACGAAAGTTTGAAGACGACGTGGATTTATACGTTATAAGTAGACGGTTTTATAGGCGTTCCGACGCAGGATTCCGCCGTTTTAAGACGAAATCCCGTAACGATCGGAGTAACGCTCCTTCCGTACCCGAAAACGTCATTACAAACCTGAAAATTTCGAAATTTTCTCCGTTCTTGATTTTAATACGATCGTGTAACAATAGGTAACGTGTTTTCACTATTATTCGGTTATTACCCGAAGTGTTTAACTGCGTAAACACTGTAATTTTTGTCAAAAAAAAGAAAACATGTGACCACCTACGCGTGCGTTCGATGGCGTTTCAAAATATAAAAATCGTGCTACAATTTTATTTAACACGTTGAATGGTTTACACGGCGAATGGTTGAAAAACGTTCATTCCGTCGACGTACGCGGGCGTTTGCGTTGAATCGCATCGGTAAACGCCGAAAATCGGCGGCGTGTCTAAAACGCGAGTGTCGTCGGCCGTCAACGTTACGTCGATGTGAAAATATTCACAACAACGCGAGCATGTTAAAAGAGTTGCTGTACTGTACTGTAATCGTAAGTTGTCGAGGGAACAAAATCGTTGTTTCGAGTGTAACGTCAGTGTTTTCCCGGGCTGACGTGAAGATTCTAAGGCCGGATTCACGGACATTCCTCCGCCCGTCCGTCCGTTGATTTCTTCCGCCCCGGCTCGTTTCGGCCGGGACGACGGCGCCCTTTTCGGAGCTGCGGCGTGACACTGCGTCGCGCACACTCTCGTTTCCGGCGAAAAAGTAACGCGACGTAAATAATATTAAAAAACAAAAGTCAGAAAGACCACCGAAACCGAGCGGCCGCATATATACATTGTTGTACGCGTGCGAGGACCGAAAAGTAACGGCAGAAGCTGTGTATTATACACAGGCCACCCCGGCGCGAATAATTTATTAAGCGTGACGTCGAGTGGACATTATGTACAGCGTTTCTCTTTCTTGTCCCCTGCGCTCAACACACACACACACAACAAACACTCTTGCAAATACCGGGGGCATTGTGCGGCGTTAGGTACACATTGTGAACAACAACAACAACAAGAAACGACGAGACGACGACCGCTAATAAGGTCCGGCGGACCCGGCGCGGTTTACGGGCCGCTGCCCATCGCCGGCCCGTGTTAAGTGCCTCGTACATTTACATAATACGCGTATAAAGTCACGAGCACACTATTATTATACACACCTAACCGATTCACGTACGACACACGCGCTCGCTCGGGTGTACAGGGTGCGTGAAAGAGCCGACGAGAGTAAAAAAAAGATCTGCTGAAATCGTTAACGTCGTCCAAAACCATCACGAACACGGGTCGGGCGATACGTTCGCGCGATGCTGCCAACGAAAACCTGATGCGCAACCGACTTTTATTTCTGCCGGTTCAAACCGTGTCATCGGGGAATCGTACTGCCTCTACTTCGCATCTGACGAAACAGCTCGGTCGCATACCGTCGTGTTACGAAAAAATCGATCGTTGTTCACACACGATGTCGTTTTCCCTCGGAAACCGCTTCAACTGCCACACTACTGTTACAATCGAAGTAGTCGTCTACTCCTCCGGCGGTCTTCTTCTTTGTAACCGACCATTAGGATCCGTAACGTGTCCTTTCGCCTGACCAACGCAAGATCGCGACGATTCGAGACCATCACCTCCCGTGTTTTCTCATTCCTCCACGCGTGCTCTGCCTCCGCCGGAGTCTGCCTTTTTTCGTCGCACGTCAGCTGGCTGGCCTTTTTGGTACTTGGAGTCCTTCGGTCCGAAGATTCGCCGCCGGCGGACTTTTCGCTCGGATTCTCGTCCGCACAACCGTACGCGTTTGTCGAATCGCGGAGTGCACGACGACGATTACGCATCCTGAGAGATCCCTCGACGTCGTTCTCACTTTTTTTAAAATCTATCCGTTCGGTCGGTCGTATCGTTTTCACGATCCCTCCGGACGTTTCAGTCGAGACGTTCACCTCCGATGCGCGCCTCGTCACACGGCTCTGCAGCCGCACACCCTGTACGCGCCCTGCGCTTTACGAAGTCTGCAAAGTCGTCGAATTACTCGGCGCGCCCACACCGAAACCGCCGAAAACAATATATACGCTTGGGTCCCCGGAAAGGGCTGGTGCGTTAGGTACCTATGTGTCGAAACGGGAATGGCCGCGGCGAAGGACCCTTCGCGGCCGCGGTTATGCCGCAGCGACGAAAAGCGCATAAATTATTCGCGATTTTCGCGTCGTCTCCTCGCGCGACACTGCGCAGCTGACCGCGTGAAATAGTGCGCGTACGTACGAACCATAGCGGCGGCATCGTTTTTAATTAAAAGTCTACGGGTCGGCCGCGAGCGGTTCGGGGGACGTGCGAGAAAAATTTTCCGCGCGCGGTCAAAGGCGACGAGTCTCGAAGCGGCGCTGAAAACCTAACGATTTTCCAAAAACGCGCTTTTCAAGGCACCCGTATGTACGTATTGTGACGATTTCAAGAGAAAAAAAGATTTTGGGATTTCGTAGCGACTCGCGTATGCGATTTGAAGTCACGAAGAATCGATTTCGGACAAAGTCGGTACGCGACATTATTATGAAAAATCAGCCCTTTTGTCCGACAAAAAAAAAGTACACGGTCGAGATGACCATCTCGGTAAACGAGTTCTATTCCTAAATCCAAACGTTTGTTGCAAAAAAAATAATGAAATCAGCGATTGTGTAACGTGAAATTTTCCGATATCAAGAATACGTCTTTGTATCGCGATGAATTTTCTATGGCAGCAGTTTTTTTCATTCAATTTCGACCGATTTTTGGCTATTGTGCCGAGAAAAAGTAAAAAAATGTGAATACGTTTTCAGGAAAACACACGAAAAATGATTCAAACGCTTTTTTTATTGTTTTTTCCGTAGGCTTTAATGTTAATTTTCAATCGAGTTCGTTCGCGTTTCGTATTCAGTTTTGCAACGTTCCTAAAAAACACGGACGTTCCAATATCAAAAACAAAATCGGTTTATATTAAGATATACTTTCGTCGTGCGATGACGCCTCTCGAGAGTGCCGTCGGCGAGATCTTCCTCTTGGAACGTCCCCTCGAAGTACACGGGTCTTTACAGGTCACCGAATCGGTTTCGCGTCGATAAACGCGTCTCAAACGTCTTTCGGTTATTGTTACGTTCGCGAGAGTTATGAACGTAACAAGTATTTTTCTACTGTTCGACGAATTCGTTTCCAGACACGACACTGTATCATGTTTATACGAAACAACTCGAGTGCACGAATTCGTTCAAACGTATTTTTAAAAGAACCGTTCGCCGTTGCAGCGCTTGCGGTTATTCACGCTAGTTTGTTTGTTTTTGCACGTATTAAATTACGTTCTATACCTAAACTGCGTATTTTATTCGCGCACCACAGAACAATAACGAGCAATTTTAATCGATGCGTTTTTATACAAAATATTCCGTTTTGCGCGTGCAGTTACGCGTTAAACATGGCGCCATGACGTTTACAAACGTGGTTAATTAGACTGTTTTAATAGCAATTGAAAAAAAAAAGTGTGAACACACACGTTTTAAATTCGTTATAACTATGTGTCTTCTTTACGCTTCACGAGTTCTCGGCGTTATTTATCTGTCATAGATAACCGTATAATTTTCCATAAATTATGCCGTGTTCAGTGATCATCACCACCCGTATGGTAACATTACGTTATGCACGCGTCCGTACATTGTTTAAGGGGAAATATCCCATAACTTTTTGTTTTGTTCGAATGGTTGAGTATAACTTTATAGTTACAACGGTTTAGAAATAAAAATGTCGCGTTCAAGTTCTTTCTCGCTAGTTTCAATTAGAAGTCTGTAACTTTTAAACGCACAATCTACGCACAATCTAATCTCGTATACGTATTGCTTGACATACACCGTCTGTGGCCAAATTTTCCAAGTTGTTATAAGGTTTAAAATTGACCTCGTTGTCGATAGTTAAATTTTACGAATATTTTTTTTAATAATCAAAAAAAAAAATAAAATAAACTCAACGCCAGTATACGGTTGTGAAGATTCCTTACTAAGATAGCCCGCTGCCATTGTACAGTGTAGTAAAACGCACTCTGGTGGATTTCGATAGTGACTCTTTCGGATACTCCTTCTTAAACGCGGCATTCTAACGTTTGTGTAGCGATGGAGAACGGTTTTTTATTTTCGAATAAAAAACATAGAAGAAGTATATAGTTGTCCGGCTACGGTAAATAACGTACCGAGGCAATTTATATAATAATTGTACGAACGTGCAGCTTAATTGACACGAGAAATCCTTAAGATCGCTGCAAGGACAGCAGCTGTCCGTATTATTATTATATACCGCACAAAAACTGAAGGACGTACCTATATGCTTATTTCGAACGCTCGAAATCGTCGCCTGCGACTAATGTACGTATAATATTATGTTACTTTTAGTTTACACGGACGGTTTTTGGAGCAAAAATTATTTTACGATTAGCGTTTTTATACAGCGGCGTATGAAACGTACACAGTTAAATAATATTTTTAATGTTTGTTTCAACGGACGTAATACACCAACCTATTATTATTATAATACGTGTAGTGTGTGACGTCATATATTTATAAGAAAAACGCGCGTTCTTTAAGTTGGTGGCTGTACGATATTCATTTTAAACTTTACTATACGGGTCTCAACTTGGGGGGGAAGTCTTTTGAATTACACCGACGATGGTTTTGTGCGACTTTTAAATTTTTTTTCTTTTACCAGTTTCTTCACCCTTTAATAATTTGGCACGGATTATTGTACATGATCTCTCGAGAAGAACTCGCCGCCGTATATACGACCCTTTTACGACTAAAATGCCCATTAATTTTACGGAACGATCGTTTTAGAAGTGCTCGGGGTTGTTTAATTTTTATAGCGAGGATTGTATTCTGAACACCTGAAACGAGATATAATCGGACACGGTGATAGATTTGTATCTAAAAAAAAAAATCGTTTCAACGCACGGGTATAGCAAACATTTAAACCGTAGTACCATATGAAACCAATATACGTTTTTATTTTTTAAAACATTATACATAATAAACGGCATCATTTTATTCAAAATTTGATTATTTTGTCGTACTATAATCCCACGTTTACCGATTACATTCACTTTTATCGTATTGTACAATTTTATCGTGGACGTAATACTATACGGACTGCACAAAACAATCGTGGACGAAACGTTATTTGTTTCGATTGTTCCACGAAAAGCGCGTAATGACGGAATCATGATGAAATCATTGTTTTTCACGGAAAAAAAAAAGTGTTAAAAAAAATATTTCGTCCACGGCCGCGTCGCTTCGGCGACCAGCACTTGCGCGCAGTCCGCGGGTCGGTATAAAACTTTGGTTAAATTTATGAATCGACGAATGTGTCTTCACGAGATAGACACCCGAACCGTTTTTTTGGTATCGTACAATTTAGAAAACGGACACTTTAACAATGGAACCGCAACTACAAAAACAAATTTTTCTTCTTCTTATACGTCATGTTGCGCTCTGCGACGTCTTTGGAACAGTTTCCGATCGCCGCCTGCAACGTTAATAATTAATAATAATTATACGTTCCTCGGGTGCACAGTGCGCGTTATAAAGGTGCACGCACTTGTAAAACAGAAAAAAGCGAGAGATGTACGAGAGGTTATATTATTATACGGTGCCCGCGTTGAAGGCGCGGTGGATAAGACACGAGAGAGAGAATTTAATTATAACGAATTATTACGTTCGTACGTACATTTTTCCCGTCTCGTCTCGTCTCGTTTTTTTATCCACCGAAAAACCTGAAAAATTATTTAATAGCACGTCTCGGGTTGAGACGGGCGGCGGGTTGAACTAAAAATCGAACGGTACGCCCACGAAATTTGTCTAAGTCACCTGACTGGACGGTCGAACGGAACGCCTACGGCGATTTGTCCCGATTGACGTGTTTTTATTATATTTTTTTATTATTCCTACATTGTTTTTATTTCTCGTTTTATCCTCGCGTTAAACCTTATTACTTTTTTTTTTCCACACAGAGATGCGGTCGATGATTTCTCCGCCGACGTCGGGTCGCCACGGTTAATGTAACAATAACAGAATATTATATTGTTGTTGTTGTTGTTACCGACCGCCGCGGTAAGACCGCGTGAGACGAATAGAATATTTCACGTGGCGAAACCGGCAATTATTTCGTATCATTTTTTTTTTCCTTCCATTGTGTGTTGCATTTTGCGTTCACTGCGGCGGCACGTCGACGGTTCCTCGCCGAAAACTTTGGTAACCGTATAACGAACCGGTGCTGTAAACTAAAAAAAACACCGGTTCCTACGGGTATCGTGGCGTAGTAAACGAAAGGCTCTTTACCGGAAATCCTGTGATTCGTTAAGTCTAAGACCGTACTAATACGACTTTTTGCGTTTTCGTGTGTAAAAAAAAATTGCGCCGCAGAACTGTGCGATTCGGTTCGAAACGAAGTGTTTGGAAAACCGATCGTTTTATAAACAACGAATGTGTCGCGTGGTATTTGCGTGTGTAATAAAATGTTGTACCGCGTGTAGGGAACGTACGCGATAAAAGTGTCAGAATGAATAATTATCAGAGTTTTTTTAACGCGACGCGCCCAAAGTGGATGAAAGGAAGGCATAATACCTACGCGTTCGGGGTCGCGGCCGAGAAGTTGTTTGGCGCGGTAACGATTGAGCTTCGGGTCACTTCTTTTTCGTGTCGTTCAGACTTTTTGTTCTGAAACGACGGTGGATAATTCGGAAAAACGATTCTGAGCGAGGTCTCCGCGGTACGTCCGCGGGCAAAATCGAAATTTCACGAAAAATATCGGCTAAACAGCTACCTAAAATACGATTTTTTTTGGTAATTGACACGCCAAACCAACCACCTCAAATTCACTATTTTCTTTTTTACGCAATACCCTACGTTCACTATGTCACGTTGGGTCAACAACTCGAAAACAAAATTTCAAAAAAACCCCCGAGTAATAAGTACCATCTGAGTCTACTCTCCGAACATTTTGCGCTATGACGTTTTTCGACTGGCCGTCAGTGTTTACAGAAAAGAAAATCATCGTAAAAACGATACGTTATTCGGCGCGTTCTCAGAATCCAAAAAAAAATA
Organism: Hormaphis cornu; assembly: GCA_017140985.1. NCBI lineage: Eukaryota > Metazoa > Arthropoda > Insecta > Hemiptera > Hormaphididae > Hormaphis > Hormaphis cornu. Next base: position 2,917,417 of record CM029362.1, on the reverse strand, counting down.
CTCTAAAATATGTATCAGAACACAAGGCTATTTTTTTTGGGAACCCACCGTCAAATACGAAACGCCATAATCCGAATCTGTAGGTGCTACGAAATAACGTATGATATTGTGTACGTACGAAAAGCTGATTATTACAATTTTTAAAATGGTAAAATTATTAGGTGTACAACGATGCGTACGTAATATTGTAGCGAAATCGTAAATATATCGAAAAGTTTTTTTGTTTTTTTGGTAAAAAAATATAAAAGGATACTGTTGTTTTTTCCAGGAGTGCTTAAAACGTGTTTATTCGACGTAAGTCGACCAGTACAACAGGGTACATATTATTATCCACATGGCCACATAGTATGCATTGTATTGTACCAGCCGTCGAGGGATCCTACATGATCACTTTAAATACCGTCGCGTTTCAAAAATAAATCGGGAACGTACAAAATAAATCATTATTCGTGAACGAATAATTATATTCGTTTGCTATTATACTCAATCGTTCGAGTTCGTAGTAATCCATTTTCCATTTTTTCTCCTCCCTTTGACACTATTTTTCAGGGGTTGCTCGCATAGCAGCAGCCGACACAATGGACTAATCCGCGCCAAACAGTTATCGCGCCTTCGCCTAAACGGTTAGAACATTTTTATTTTTCCTCAATCGATGACGGAGACATTTTTTTACAGACGCCTTTTGTCCGTTCTCTCTCTATCTTTTTTTTTTTTTTTTTAAAGAATACAAGTCACTCGCAAAGCAAAGTATAACATATCATAACGGATACGAAAAAAAATTAAAATAAATGTACAAAGTAATGGCCGAATCGTGTCGTGCCGAACGCATACGCTACGATAAATCACTGACCGTCGTCATAATTGCCGTTTTCGTTAAACCCATTATTTTTAATCGAGCAAATCGTCTCTACGCACGTTCAAGCGAACCCGAGTAAATAATATATTACATTATATATATTATAATACGTATTAATTATTCGTTCGGATGTGCGCCGAGCGCATTACGACGTGATGTTCGTTGTCGAATAGGTATTATTATGTTATTTCCAGCAGTAGGATAGTGTATACATCGCGAGATTTTGACGACTAAAGAAACGGAAAAAAAAAAATCGTTTTCAAATAATAAATACGTGACCGTTTATGATCCGACACATCTATACCGTACAGACATTATGGACTGCGCGCTTGGACGTAACAAATTGAGTCGCCAAAATAACGGTAAGCCGGTCATGGATGAGAAATGATTTGATTGTTCCGTGAAGGCACTCTTACGCATTGATTAGCTCGAATCTTGACAGAATCGTTATTTTTTATGGAAAAAAAAAAACTTGTTTCATCCATGAACGCCCTAACATTATTATATCGGCCATAAGACGTACTTTTGTGTTAAAAGTGTCTTGAGTAGCTGGTTCATACGTCTGTGATGTAATGCCTACGTAATTTCTGGCCGCGGTGCGGTCTGTTGTTTTGGTTCTTTAACCACAATATATTTAACATCGCAAACAATATTCGAAAAATTGTTTAACCGAACATTTCAAACATTTCGGTGCAGAAAAAATGGGTTACAGAATATTCTCAATTTTCCAGAATGTTCCCGAGAATATTCTCCGAAAATATTGTCACCGTGAATTTACATCACTAGGTTTTATACATTAAAACGTTTCTGGTGATAGTTTTTATTGAAAATTCTAAAGAAAAAAAACAACCATTTCTTTTCGATTGCCCACGGACAAATATTCCTTAGAGAGAACGCTGAGAAGTTAAAATCGTTCCTACATACAACCATAACGCTGGATACGATATTGTGCAAATTATCTGACGGTAAAAAGCGTTTATCGATGATATTGTTTCGTTGGATTGACGTTAGATATTGTGATAACTTGAGGACGGTTTACGGTTATACCGCTTGAATTAACAGTCGTAAACTATTACCATAGGTGTCGTATTAGTTACGGTTACACTAAATATCGGCGTTAGTCACGGAAGTTTAAATTTATTTAAAAAAATTCACTATAGGATAATGTAGATTTTGGACGATGTATGTGTTTGCAAGACTGCAAATATATGCCTTACGCGGAAAATTGCTATGTTTTTATTAATGGAAACGTACAAAATAGGGCGGTGATAAGTAAAAAAGCTAACGCCATTACCTGCGTGTATACTGGTGAAGTTTAGAAACGGATTGAAAACACTCAGATTATAAATATGACTTGAAGCGACTATTTTGAATGGTTAGTACTTGCACATTACATCTATATAATATAGTCGCCTACGCTATTTTGACCGAAGTAGGTGCAGGTATGAAGCACGCGTACATTAAAAATGTCCGTTATTATAATATTCTAATGGTTTCAATATTAATTTTTGTACAGTATATAACTGTATAACACTATCCTGTTTTACATTATAAACACCCGACGGCAACTATGATCGTGCAAATCGTGCCGGAGCGGAAAACGATAGTGTTTTGTTTTTATCCATCACGCAGGATTTACCAATTGTTACGTGTAACACATGTTTTTGTACGCCCAAAAACTAACGTTTGAAATGTTCTAACCCGTAAATTCGTTTGCAATTAATAATATTTGTACGACCACGCGAGTTCACGATTTTACATTTTTGGCGAAAACAAAGTTGATAACCGCGTCGAATCGAAAATATAATTGTAAAAAGGGTCTGACGTGGTCGAACGAAATGGTTTCGAACATTCCGATTCTTGTACGCCACAAGTAGAAGTAAGTCGGCCGGAGTAGGCGAAAATGTCTCGTTAAGATGAAACTAAGGGACATCATTTGAGAAGGGTGTAGGGTGTCTTTTGGGGACCCTATTTTTTTCCCCCGCATATTTAAATATTGGCCCGAATACTAGAAATAAAGTACGACTTGGGTTAAAAGTTTGGCGAGAAGCGTTCAATTAAAACGTATCGGAGAGTAAAAGAACGATTTTATAAAATGGAATGATAGACTTGGAGCAGTTGAACGCGCGTTGACTGAACTTTTATCTGTGCCCTTTTTTCTTTTAAATTGATTTTCCTGCACCAAACGTTCGCAGCCCTTAATTCAAGACCTGAAATTCCGTCCCTCCCCCTCACGTCCTCCCACAATTCGAGCCCTGTTAGCGGTCACCGCCGTATATACATATAAACCTATATATTATGGACTGCTCACTTTTGACACACTTGTCGCCGACGTAGCGCATTCGCGGATGAAATAAGTTTTATCCTTTTTTTCTTCCCATCTAGAACAACGATTTTGCCAAGATTCGAACGTATCGTTACGCACTTTTCGCGGAACGATCAAACCAAATCATCCATCGTATTTGCCCCGCGTTTATTTTGGCGACTCAGTTTCTTCTTATCGGAGCGCGGTCCAGACGGGTATTTATAATTCGCGAGAATCGAGCGGCGCGGCCCAGATTGCAGGAAATCGATTCGAAACAATCGTTTAGTCGAGGAATTTTTCCGTCCTCAAGGTATCGCTTTCGAGTGCAGGGGTAAACGAGGAAAAAAATAAAGCGGGCACAATACTACTGTACCTACGCACGAAATCTCGTAGGAATTCAGCAGGTCGTCGTCGCGCGTGATTTGAGGCGTCTCGAATCGCGCACCAGAAGACGCAGGTGCAGCGCATCGCTCGGTAGAAAAAAGATAATAAAAAAACGATCTGCCGCACATCGCACACGTATAGCGTGTTACAGCGCTGTCACCGTCGCGCGTATCCGTGTGCGTTTTTTATTTTATAAAAATATCGGTCGCAAAAAAAAAAAACCCCGGGCCTAAAAGGTAGATTTTTCGCCTCCGAATCGACCCCGTCTCAAAAAAAAAATACTCCGTTTGAAAATAAACTAAATTCGTGTATGGTTTTTTTTTCAACCAGTTATTGCTCGCGACAAGCCGCGGCGCGACGTGAATCGGTGACGTCCACTCGATCGAAATTTTATACGGCGTAAAACACAAACTATGAACAGATTTTTAAAAAAAACAGAACGACCGTTTTCGTTGAAAATTCCGTGTATCATACCCGTCGCCGCTGCAGTATCGGCGATAACTTGATTCTCTCAAAAACTATACTAGATTTCCATGAAATTCGTGCAATACGCACAACTCCGTGCAGCGTTAGTTCGCCAACCGTTTTTTTTTGAGAAATCGTCGCCACAAAAAGTAGTGTCCGTGCGTACATACGATAAATCGAACACGATTCAGGTAGATTATTTTTTCCGCAGAAATCCACTTGACAAAAAACATAAAAGGTTCGCGTTGGCGCCGAGACAAACAATAATTTTTTATAAAAAAAATAAAACCTTTTACGCGACGACGAGGACGACATCGGTTCGCGCCGTCCCTTGTTATTTTTCTTTCAGCCGCCCCCCCGCGGGGTCCTCCAAGCCACGCAACGATATATATATGTATTACAATATTAATAATATTGTAACGACGAAAAGGCGAAAGAAAAAACGTTTTGCGGTTCGTGTGTACATAATAATATATTATGCGTAATAATAATGTCGCGAGCGAGCAGATAAGAGGAGCGAGTTTCCTTCCGATACATTTCATTCCGTTTTTGCGCCGGTCGAGATAAACGCGCGACGCCGAAGCGAAAAAAAAAAAACCCGTGAGCGAGAGAGAGAGACCGTCTTTTCCGCTAATAAACCGATGCGCGCAATCAACGCGGCGTCCCCTATACGCGCCCTAGCGCGAGGGGTTGCTGCTTCGGGTTAAGGGTTCGATCGAGCTCGTGTGTGACAAAATTGTTGTTATTTTTAACTTTTAAAATATTTCCGCGGCGGTGGTTTAAAAAACGAAAAATTTTCAATTCGTTTCCAGTACCTAACACGTTTTACCGTCCGCGGCCTGATTCGGACCGATAGTGTAAAAGGCACGTGTTACCGAAAAAAAAAAATTAAATTTGAAACCGTATCGTAACGTAACGGCCGTGTTTTTAAAAGATGATAACATTATTTTGTTTTTACTAATTTTCGGCCGGGTGTATTTTTACAACATCCGGCGAACAACGAATTCTGCAGTTTAAATTGTGTGTGTCGTCTACTGCGTATAGGAACGTAACGTTATCGATGTTCGTTTTGTAACATAGATTTCGGCGAGCGTTCATAAGGCTATTGTCGTTTCGAAACTACACGTTTTTTGAAAGGTACGGACGATTTTTTATTTTTCTCTGACGAGTTTGTTGACAGACCAATGCGGTATTCGTACAATTTTATAGAACCCGTACCAACATAAACCTGAATACATGAAATTAATCCTTTTTATAATTTTTTAAACGTATACAACACGAGCTTAACGAATTTGATGGAGAAACATTATACATATAATATTTAAATCGTTAAAACTTTCTAGACGCACGGATTAACCGCCGGAGCGGAAAATCAATAAAAACTTACAAACTGAATCGTGACAAACTGAAAATACCTGTACATAGTGGTGTGCACGTCTTAAAACAATCGAACTGAAAAAAAAAAACGAACAAACAAACGTATTTTAACAGTTAAAACAATTTTATAACAACAAAAAAATAAGCAGAGAAGAATGAAATGGACCGCGTAATATATAACTTTGGAACACGACGTCGGATCTTATAAGTTTAGTGAGATGGATTTTTTAACAAAAGTATTTGAATTATGTTTAAACTGCGCGAAACCGTAGTTAAGTATTGCGGTAAGTAAAATTCGCTGCAGGCGTTTCAGATTCGAGCATTTTTTTTTTCTCACATTATCTAAACACGAACATTTCGCCGAGAGTTTTCGATTTATTTTTGTTTTCGTTACGCGGTTACGCGGAATAGAACATTTCTGTTGTCGATTCGGCTGGCAGGTAGTTTAAATATGTTCCGTTTAATGGAGAAATTATTTGAAATTCCACCCGTAAGGACGTCAAAAGTGGTGGAAGAGGAGGTACAAACGAAAATAAAGTCGTCTAGCCGGCCGCACAACACCGAATCAATATGAAGTTTCGTTTTACGATTTCGCACCAAGAAAAAATGATTTTTTCCGCGTGTTTTTTGCTATTATTTAAAGCGATCCGAAAGAGCGCGTTCTGTACACTTGCTGTGTTTTCATATCATCTTATCGGCCGACTCGGTAGGGAATCGTAGCCTTTTTCCCTACTGAAAAAAAATATTTAACCAACTTTTGTTTTGAAAAATGATTCACAGAACACCCGCAGTGTGACGTTGAGGTTTTTTTTTTTTTTGGAATTTCATCGAAACAATTATTGATCGTGAAATTTGATTTTCAACCATCAGGTCAATTTTTATCCCTATAAAGAACTTATATATAAAATAAATGATTTTTAAAAATCGGCCGCCGTCACGAAGCAATATGTTAATATCCCCATTGAGACTGCTGCGGTTTGAAGTCTACAGTAAAAACACAGGTTTACGAACGTTTTACACTCGCGTGGAACACAAATTTAAACGCTTTTGCCGCGTTCACCGCCAACGGGTCTTTTACGTTTTTTTTTAAATTTAAAAATTACGATTTTCCCGAAAAACCACGTTATTATCATTATTTTTATTATAAATATACGGCTGTCGATGATGGTATGAGATGCAGCGGCGGACGGGATCGCGGCCGGAGGGGTAGTTGCGGCGGCGGCGTGTTTTGCATATAAGCGCCGAGGGGTGGACCGCACAGCCGCTGCGCTGTGAACGAATTGAAAACCGCTTAGCGTTTTAATTTAAATATTATTATTATTATAATAAAATAGCGAACAACGACGTCACCACACACGCGCGAAATGCCCACGAATGCCGCACGGCGTGTAATAACATCATCGTACAGTGTCCGGTCATTCGTCCGGAAACGATCGACGACGTGATTGCCCTCATCCTCATCCGTATTATTATTATTGTATTCACCGAGCACGTATTTATCATAATATTATTAATTTTCCAGCCGCTTTTTGTTTTCGCGTTATTAATTTTTAATATCTACCGATACATTTTTTTTGTTTTTTTATGAAAGAGGCTATTTTGGTTTATTTTTTTTTCTGCTGTGTAAACCGCGGACACTCGAACAAAACAAATTAAATTTTTCCGCTTTTTATCGTGTTTTTTTTGTTTTTCGTTCTAATTAATGTTGTCGTTTTTTGTTTTTGTTGTTTTCTATTTCACATACTATCCATAATATTTTTCGATAACACGTCGCGCGAAAGCGTTGCGCGTATTAATCACCCTAACGTTATAAACGTTTCGGCTGCGCCGTTGTATCCGTCAACAATTTTGGATTATTCGCACGTCACGTAAACGAGACGAAAATCAACGTCACGACAAAAAAAAACATTTTCCGTGAAATTTTTAAAAACAGAATCCTGTAACCGAGTCGATGTTCGCAAACATCACGAAACGCAAGCTTTAAAAAAGTTTTTCGATCGGGCGTAGTTCACGACGATCGCACACGTACCGCGGGCAATCCGCGCGGAATTTTACGTACGTTCAATTGATTGATTAAAAAGCAAAACGGTGAAAAGGAGCTACTACGTCTATAAATACGTGTTCGATCGTCGAACGAGTTTTTCATCTGGCAGCACGTCAGATTCGGAAGAGCCTCTACGGTTGATCTTCGCATTCTCTCTCGCGCTGACCTCTCCGGACGCGCAGTCCGCTGTGTGGCGAATCCTCCTGAAAAGCGATATTTTACGAATCAAATATTACGATCGGATGATTTCGCTCCGCACACCTCGTACACGTTTCGCAGATTATTTTGCGATCGATCACGTCAGCGAAAATTTTCTCATGCTTCCCGTACTGTAGCAACACACGTTTAACACAACAACAACAACGACGACGACGACGACGACGACGACAAAATGACGAACGTGTCAGCCGTGTTCTGTTTCGTAACAGTCATACGCGTAATATCGCACATTGTACACACGTCAAATGTGTAATATCGATCACGCGGCCAAGAACGCTACAGGTTACTACTATTTTACCACTGTCGACCGTGTGTACGAATTTGACATTTATTTAGATTGAACTGTCTGAAATACCGTTTTTGCCGGGTTCTCGCGCCAAAGAAGCGTGTGTTTCGCGTGTGTGTACGCTGTTTTCAAAAAATAACGGACCGAAACTACCATTTTCGGGTGTTTGCTGTTTTCGTCCTGTCCCTGTTGGCGCGCGTTTATTGAATGTTTTCAATGCTGTGTGATAACAATCATACACATCAACTAGCGATGTGATATCGCGCGCGTACTATACGATCGCTGTGCAATATCCGCGGTATCCCGTCGCGGGCAATAACATAGTGATTTTAAGGTCGGATTCGTAAAAAAACAACTTTTATAACACCGGGATACGAATCATATCGTTTTCTAAGTTCTGTAATCTTCATTAAAATCCGGTTTTTTTTCTTTTTCAATGTCATTAGGGTTTAAAATCGACCCCGCCGTTGAGAATTCAATTTCGCGCGTATTTTTTTTTTTTAATAATCAAAATTTCAACAACAAAAACCTCAAAGGCAGTGCACGCAGGCGCGTTATTATACCGAAATTTTCAAAACACAAGTTTGTTAATTATTGTTTCGGTTGTGAAGGAACTATACTAGATTCCCTGTACTGAGATTGGTCTACTGCTGCAGAAATACAGTATAAAACGCGCTCTGTCGCGGGAATTCGATGGTTTCGGATATTCCTCTTCGAGTTGATTTGGGGTACAATAGGCAAGTGCAGATTAGACTTTGAATGGTGAACCTTTTTTTAACTTTTCCAGAAACATTCGAGTTTAGTTTTACTCTGAAAAGCGCCGGAACGCATAAACAAGTTTTCAATGTACACGCGTTAATTGTTTCACTAAAATAGTCCAATAACACGTTCAGTGTTTAAAAAAAAAAAAAAAAGAAACACCGTAAAACGCTGTATACGTTGTATGATCGTAGAGATTTGATCGAACATAAAAAAATCCGACGTGTATTATGATGTAGAGATTTTTCTTTTTTTACGGTTTAAAAAGCGCTCCAAACCTACAAACGAGTTTCGCGATAACAACGCGTATAATATTACGTCGGTAACATTTTTCCCGTAAAGCATAGGTTGTGTATTATTTTCTCGTTTTAAACTCGACGAGAGTACGTAGGACGGTATAAAGTATGTATTACGTAAAAAAAAAAAAAATCGTGGGCGAAACAAAAAAAATGTAACAAAAAGATTGCGAAAAATCGGTCTTTCTTCCTGCCTACGTGTTCATACAACGTATACGTGTTATAAGTAAGTATTTATAGAGTACATATTTATAATAACACGACGCGTCTTCGAATGCTTTTAGAGTTCGTTGAAAGCTCATCTCCTGCGGGACGAACCGCCGCAACGGATTCAAAGGATACTCGCGAGTTCATAATACGTTCGGCAAACCCGAAGGGGGTGTAAACAGCGTACAGGGTGCACCGTTCGTCGCGGCCTTTGACGGTTTTTTTTTTTAACGAAAATAAAAAAGGATTATATTTTAGATTCCGAGCGTGCACGAGGAGTGTATTTTTTTTTTTTTCCGTCAACTACTTTTTGTACGGGAGGAATGAACCGATTTTCAAAGTCGTTTCTAAAAGGTTTATGGACGAGGCTTTTTTTTTGAAATTTCGAGCTCTATTCTAAAAACCGAAAAAACAATCGAGAATTTTACGGTGATAAACGTGTTCAGGTCTGTAATGACGTTTCCGGGTAGTGCTCGTAACGTCGTACGTCACACAGAATACAAATTTTATTATGTTTCAAGCGGTTTTTTTTTTTGGTATTTTGTGGATTTTCCGAGTTATTAGCACAAATCTTAATTATAACTGTTAACCCACATCCCGTTGTCCTCTATCGCGCTGAATCGTTTTTTTACGAAGACGACGACGGTTCGTCGTTGCTTTCAGTTATTGAATAACACGCGTTTGAACCGCAACTTCCGAATCCACCCGAAACGCGGTCGTTACTCCGTCAAACTACCCATATGACCTCGGATTTTTTTAACGGTCGGATTTTTTCACGTTTCAAAGTGGCCGATCCCCGTCGTCGGCCTGGTAAATATTATTAAAAACGTTCATCGTCATGTTTGTCCAAGTTGAAACGGTTTTAAATAACGTACCCGCAGCTGCGAAGTTTTTGAAAATGCACGGCGAGTTACCCTGTAACGTCACGCTCACTTTGTTTATACAATATACGTATTATTTTCTCACCCGCGCACAAACCGCCCACACGACGGAGGTGTCTGTTGAGAATGTTCCAAATAATAGTTGTTTTGGCACACGGCGAGAGGGTTTTGTACGCGTATATATATATATTACGACCAAAAGTAAAGATATATATATATATTATATTTGTTTATTTATATTATATAAATTCCGTATAATATAATAGACGTCTCTGCAGTGTCCCCGTGGAAATATTCAGAATTTCGCGAAGGACCCTCTTATATAAAACCTGCTGCAGGTATTTTCGCTCGCGTAATCGTCAGGGGATGCGGTCGCGCCAACCGCGCGGCCGTGTTTAGTTTAACCCCGCGCAGTCGATTTATCGATTTTTAAAATTTTTCTTTTCTACACTCTCGCAGTTACGCGATACTTTGAAAAATCCGTTTCGATTCGTACGGTACGTACAGGGAAACATCATACGAGACTGGAGGAAATCGCGATCGTAATAATATCCAAACAGTTTTGCAGCTCTCGACGTCCGCAGTTCCTCCAAGCTTCCGGCGCGAAATTCTCGAAAAGGAATTTTTCATTAACGCGCAATATCCGTCGTAAGAGCCGAAATCCACCAGAGCGCCATGTATATCTCGTGAAATTTAATTTTTGCCAACGAGGCAAAGTTTTAAACCGTAATAACTTAAAAGAAAAATGTGTTTTTAAAAATTGGCCGACGACGTGTATCGAACAATACGCGTGTAGGTAGATCGCGTGTTTAAAAGTTAAAGACTTTTAAGTACAAAACTCGAACTGGCCGGGAAAGAACAATGCATGATTTCAATTTTCAAACACTGCAGCTGTAACTGACTAAAAGTATTTGTTAGGGTCGTCGTATTCACCGTAAAGTATGAGCCAATAAACGATTTAAGAAGAAAGAATGATAGAATATTTCCTCCTGACGCGTTGTCGCGTGGAAGATAAAATTTAAATTTAAAAAAAAGATCGATTTCTCCGCGTCCGGGATTCGCCTCTTCAGTTTCGAAGCGTCTGCGTGTACGCGATACGGCCGTTTCATTTATATTATTCATTTATATTTTTAACGCGAATCCACCGCAGTATAAAAGGTTTAGATTATAGAATATGTTTATAGTTTTACAGTAATAAATTCGAAACCCTCTGCGGCGTGAGTGCCAGGTGGCGTTCGTGCTGCGAGTTACGCACCCAAAACAGTAGTTGTAACCCATATTATTATGGCTTATATCAGATACAAGATTTTTCGCGTTGGCTGCAGTTAATGCTCGTTTATAATTTACCGCTTTTTCGAGTTTCGACCCCGTGTATATATTTTTTTTCTTTTTTAGAGATAAACAAAACCGAATCAATGAACGAAGGGGGCGCTGTTAAAATAATAATTTACTGCCTCGCGCGCGCACACAGCTGATTAGGTTCGCGGTAAATCCGATCTTACAAAACGGACACGATGTTTATAAATTATAACGTAATACAGTTTGCGACGAAAATCATACTTTTTTTTATGTTTTTACATCGCGTATTTCGTTTAAATGATTCGTTTGCAGAGCACATTTTGCAAATCTTGGGAGGCGGCCGCGTGTATCCTATACGTTGCATTGAGTAATGTGAGAGTGTCTACTTTTTTTCTCTTCGATGCTTTACTTGACTTGCACGCGTACAGCGATGTCAGGATATTGCTTTAAGGACGATTATTATCATGGCCTACCGATAGAAACGATATGACATCCACCGAAACACGGGACTGCCGGCCGTATGTAGCTGCAAATCAAAAAGTTTGCTCAAAAGCGTGAAACTAGGTCAGAAGGACATCGAAACACGGCACATGATTACTGGACAATACGCAAGGCATCAGAAAGTTTCAAAATACCGCATATAGTTCAATCTTAAATTAACGACCGGAGCCACCTCTGCACTGGAAGTGTAAACTCGTGTTACCTGTGTATGTTGTGTATTATTCATAATTTAAAAAAAAAAAAACCACTCGATTTGTATTTATAAAGACCACCACAGGTCGTCTAAATAAATATGATAAAAAAATTTGAAAAAATACTACTTTTCGCGTTGTACCTATAACTACGATCTGTATACACGCAGGACACTAAAGGTTATCGATCCACGATTGCTTCTTTACTTGAATTTTTCTCTCTGAAATCGCGATTATATTCTTCGAGATGAACGTACTGTTATAACGCGAAAAAATAATACGACGGTTTCGTCCGCAGAATGGACATGACGCGTTTTTACGTTAAAAATAATCGTTTTAAAAACTTTAGGCGAATCGATTTTTACGCGATCTGAGCGTCTCGAAAAAACACACTTCACACATTATTTCGATTTACGTCTAGGTTGCGACGTTTTTTCGCCGTCCTCTCCGTGCGCGGGCACTCGTTCGCTGGATTTTAAAAAACGTTCGACGCGCTTGACCGCAAACGTACGTTTTACGGGGACGAAACTGTCGTTTTATTAGGGACGGCCGAACTTTCGCGCGCTCTATCGAAACCCTGCAGGTTCCCAGATATTCCAGTTTTCGGAAAACCCTGCGGGGTTCTCCTCCGTGTTATATTCCCGTACTGAAAATCCTCTGCGGCGGCGGCGGCGGCTCGTCGATCGTCCTGTCGATTTCCCCGGGACGTATTATTATAAACTGCAGCGGCGGAAAACTTTCCCCCTCGGCCTTGACGACGCGCGAGGGGCGCATACATTACACACACGCGCGCGCGATGACGTTCTATACGTTTTGCACACACACGCGCGTCTATATATTCTATTTACGATATTATACAAATACTTGAGGGAAGTATGACGCGCGTCGCATTAGCATATTTTAATAATAAGTTATACGCAGCGTTTCGTCGGAGATATCTGTGCGCGGGACCGAACCTGTATTTATAATGATATCGCAGCGGACGACGTGCGATATTACGATACGTACGACGATAATGATAGTAAATAACGGTACGGCGAGAGACGATCACCGGCTGCGGTGAAACCGTGTAACTGTACGCGAACCGGCACACGTGACGAACGACACGTGGTTCGTTTCGCGAGAGATGACTACTACCCGCCGATGTCGCATCGCGTTATATGTCTTCAATAACGTGACGGAAAGTTTCGGCGAGATGTGATCGCAGCAGCAGCAGCAGGCGGTACGGAAACGATGTCGTTTTATATATTCCGGCCCGTTTACGGATTCGAAACTTTTCCCGCGCTGTCGAAACGGGTTCGTACAAAATGCGGTTCTGGCTGTTCCACGGACGTTTCCGAAATTCTCGAAACGTTAACAGAATCGATACTATGCCCGCGCGATCCGGTTTTTTTTTTTTTAACGAGTAAAAGGATCGCCGACTTTACTCCTTCGGCCCCGCGACGCACCGAAACGCTCCGGTTCGTAACCCGAGAAGTTGTACGAAACTGCAAACTCACGCATCTGAGAAAGATCGTGCGAACGGCAGTACGTGGTGATTAGCGAGGGAAATAATTACGCGCAAAATAATGTGCTGTCCGGGTGTGTCGCGGCCATTTTTGCCGTGCTTCCGAAGCAGGGATCCTACACGGCCGGTCGTGTCTGGTAGCCGGATTTTTGAGAGCTATTCGCGTCGTGTGTGAATCGATCGTTAAGACGTATGTTACACGTATCCGCCTCCCTTCGGGGGAACGCGTTACAATAATACCGCCGTTCGCGATGGAGCGAATAGAGCTCAAATGCGCAGAACACTGCACGTTGTTTGACAGTGTTTCGGGGAATCATAATCGACGAGATATTGCGTCCAAGTAGAATATCGCGTTGTGCGAAAACACGATTGTAAAAGAAAAAACATCGGGTAAGATTTATAAATTTCACAAAAATAATAGAAAAGTGTTCGATGTATCGCTAACGTTAAGAAAAACAAAACCGTTTTCTGCTTTTTCGTCCCCGATACGTGTTGTGCGACCCATAAGCAGTGGCGGCGCTAGGCGTGGGCAAAGTGGCCCACGGCCTCGCTCCTCAAAGGGCCTCGCGTTCCAAAGGGACTAATAATTAAGCATACGGCCAAAAAAGGGCCTGTTTAAATGTGTACTTTGCACACTTATAAATTTTACCTCGCGCCGCCACTGCCCGTAAGGAACCCGGACGTGTAGGTATCTTCTGAAGCGTTTTTCTCGTTTGCGCACGACACGCAAAGACAAAAAAAGAACCTTACGGCACGAACGGTTTGACATTTTCGCGGTTTCCTTAGGAATTCCGTGCGATTTTCGCGCGCAAACGTCGCCTTGGAACAATTTTATTGCGTGTTTTTTCGCCGGAATCTGTGCTGTTGCGGCGTATCTATCACAAGTATTTTACACGCTGTCGTTGTGCTCATCGAGGACCCCACACGCGAGTGCAGACCGGAGAAAACCCGCCTCCACTCCGAACTCCGGGTGCCGAATAGCGAGCGCGACGCGAGAGCGTGTCGGCGGCGGCACGGTAATATTATTGTTGTTGTTGTTGTTATGTATGTACGCTTGGCGGCGGTAGGGCTCGGCGGTTTTTGATTGACAGCTCCGCCGCCGACGCGGGCAGGAAACGAACCAATGACGACGAGACACGAATACTGATGAACGCCGGGAAACGGTTGCCATGTTTTTCGGTCACGTCGACGACCGTGTGACAGCTACCCACGCGTTCGTGTTACACCGTGCGTGTTACAGCGTGCGTTTACGAAAAAACCAAAAAACTGTAACGACATCGTTTCGACTGCGAAAGAGAATCCGAAATCGCCGTCTGCAGGTCTCGCGGTTTTAAACGCGCGTTGTTTTTTTTAGTATCGTCGCGGTAAAAACCGAGTTTAACAATAAGATCGGCCCCGAAAACTCCGTATCCCGCGAGTACGACAAAAAAAAATATATGTATTTATATCAACGAAAATTTCAACACGCAACGACCCGCGGACTGTACGACGGCATCGGTTCCGATTCGATTCGATCGGACAGTACAGTATATTAACACTAGTCGCCACGCCAGCCGACTCCTTATGGCGGGCGCGTTTCGAACGAGTTTAAAGCCAAAATGTCGATTTTTCTGGCAGTCGGGATCGCTCTTTCCGTCTACACGGGGAAACGTCACGAGTGATGAAAATTCTCAACGTTTTTTTTTGTATACGACTCGGGAAAATTTTCAACAAATTCTCGGACCGAAATATCACCGTCCCGACAGAGTGGTTACCGATTTGAGCGTTCGAAAACCGCGCGAATCTTTCCAACTTTTCGCCGTAAAATCCTCCAAAATTCCAAATTTTTGTTTTTTTGTTTTTTTTTTGTGCGAAAAACAAAAACTAGTTTCGACGCCAAACCAACCACCGGAGTCCATTTAATTAGATGTATTGAATCCGAAAATCAGAGCGTTAGTGTACTACCCTTGAACGAGTCGCAGAGAAAAAAAAAACAATACACGTTCTTTACCGTACTCGCTCTCGGAAAATAAAATATACCGAACAGTAATTTACAAAAGTCACGTATACACACGCACGTGACAACGTACGAACACGTTTTTCTAAAATTTTTTTTTTTTTCGTAGCATATGGCTGTTTTTCTAGTATGTATTTGCAATTTAATGACAATATATAATATTATAGTAATACTGAACGGGGATTTCGCTTTGCCGAGCTACAGCGGACAAAATCGTTACCGAACGCCCACGAAAAAAACAAAAAAAAACATGCAACGGGAAATGATGTATCGAGAAAAACGAATAAATTATACATACGAATTAGTCGCGTAAGTTATAAAAGCGCAGAGCCATTTTTTTTTTTTACTGTTAAGCAAAGCACTATACGTGTAGTAACGCGTCTACTTCTTAAATATTTCGACTAAAACGATTCGAATTCATTCCATCATAAAAAATGTGAAAATTACCCACGCACACTTCTTTCTCTTTGTCTTCTATTTTATGTGAAGACGTATGTCTCACGTGTAACATAAAACATGTTTCGGGCATTCCTCTTGCTTTTTTCCCAGGGATAACTCCTTCCAGGACTACTCGTACAATCACGCCTCAAAGTATGCGCGATCCTGTGCGATTTTCTCAGTTCAACGGTAGCTGTTGTAATCGTAGTCCTTTTTTTTTTTTCATTCGCTTGTTGTAAGACCCACCCGGTCAATCTTATCCGTATACGTCGGTAGCGCCACACCTAAAACGCATTTATCGATTCTTTTTCTTTTTTGTCCGTGTGTCTCCGCTGAGCATAACGCTGCTATTGGCCGTAAACGTATGAGCATCCTTTTTCCAGGTATGATCTGTTTGATGAGAGACACTGTTTTTTTTTCGTACACTATACATTATACTGAAATCAAACTAATTCGTTTACGACGATCTTGCGTTATCTACGGAATATTTTAATTAATCGACACAGCTTTTAAACGCCCTAAGTAAAAAACATTTGTCACTGTCCGACTGCTGCAGTCACCTACTGCAGTAGTTATCTTAATAGTGACGACTGCAGCTGCTGTAACGAAAAAAAAAAAACAGTAGCGGCTACGCTTTGGGGACACTAAAATTCGATGATTCGTACATTATTCAATATCTGAAACGATTCCGAGCGAGCTCAGTTGTCTATAGTACGTATACGTTTTGGCAAATTTTTCAAGAACTTCAGAGTTCTAGGCTCGAAAATGTTCGAAATCGCTTGAAACATTTATCAAACCTGTAACTAGCTGAACAAATTTTATCACGAATTAACAGCTCAACCGCAATAATGTATGTTGTTTTCTGTTTACCTCCTTAATCGACGAGCGTATAAGATATTTATTAGATTGTGAGCGTTAGCGAAGTTTTTACGATGATGTTTTTTTTTTTGTTTCTCTGTGAACATTTTTTAGGGTACTAAGACTGCTCAGATTTTAACGTTTGATACCTTAAAAGATCGGTCCGAGACGGCACTTTATTCGGAGCGTTTTTTGAAATTTGAATTGTTTTTTAAGTTCTGAGGAAAAAACGAAAACGGCCCAATTTTCAAAATTGCTCGTGTTTTTTGTAAACGTGTTTTTTACACGTCGATTTAGATTTTTTTTTTTTTGAATTTTTGTGACCACTTTTTCTAGTAGAAATAATGTTCCGATTTAAACGTTTGATACTTCAAAAGACGGGTGATTGATCCGAAATGGTACTTTGTTAGAAGCGTTTTTTGAAATGTTGATTACTTTCGGAGTGACGAGCAAACAACGGTCAAATCTTCGAAAGTTCGACTTGAAATTTATATGTGTCGTTGAGAAAGGTTCAACGAGCTCACGGTTGAAATCGATCATTTTTAAGGGAGTTATGGAATTTTCGAATTTCACGCATTCCATAAAAATCTAGTTTTTATGTTTAAGCCTCGAAACTTTAATACAATCCAAGCAAGATGGTTCACATCGATTTAGATTCTTTTGATCATAACATCCACAAAAAAAGATCGCACCAAACTCTTACACAATACTAATATAGGAAAGAACACACGGATTCGATAACAGTTTTTATCGTTAAACGAACGTTTTTACCGGGACGTACAGACGACTGAGCTCGCTCGGAATCGTATTTTCAACGGCAACGGTTCATCGTCGCTTTCAGATGTAAAACAATGCGTTTGAACTCCAAATACTCTAAACTCCGCACGGAGCGTAGTCGCTACCCCGTCAAACTATCCACGCGAACTGGACTTATTTTTCGGGCTCTTTTTTTTCCATAGTCTCTCGCGTCAAAATAATTATCTCAAAAGTTTTCGCACTATAGTTTATAGGCAAACTATGTACTCGTATACATTATAACAACAATATTACGAGCCCCGTGTTGTTCGTAAAGGTGCGGACTGCGCAGAGTGTAACAAACAAACTCTGTCGCGGTGATTTCGCTCGAGCTGATTATATTATAAATTATTAACCGCTCGAGCCTTTTGTCGCGACGATCCCTCGTTCAACCCCCGCCAATACCGTCACGAACCGTGCAGTCGATCCCGGGCCTGGGGGATGAGAATTCATCCCCCGCGCCTAACCGCTTTACGCGTACGTATTATAACGGCCCCGCACACGCGACGTCGTCACCGTGTTGTCACGAGCGAATCGGGTGAAATCGGCAAAATCGCTTGTACCGACAGTGGTATTACGATGGTGTTTTTAGAGAATATCACAGTTTTTAACCGTCTCACACACTGTCATAACTGTTTTCCCGTCGTACGTGTAGTTTTGAGGTTCTGAGCAAAGAAAAGTATTTACAACGATGTTTTATTTTCCCTGTGAACACATTTAACGGTAACAGGAACGCTCCGATTTTTACGTTCGATACATCTGATGAAAGGTGATTTAATCGTACTTTAAGAGGGTTTTAAAAATCGAAAGTGTCACACACACAAAAAAGTAGGTCGACCGAAAACGTTAAAAATCACGGCAAACGTGTTTTTTCGTCGTTTAGGTTTAGGACTTCAAAAATAATAGACGGAACTGGCTGAAACTTTTACGCGATACATTCGAACAGATAAAATACGGTACAAGTTTCAAGTGATTTTGAAATTTTTCGAGCCAAGAACTAGAAATTTCCATTTTTTTTTTTTTGTGGTTTTCGTTCGACGAAAGGTTTTCGAGAAAACATTTCGAAACTTTTTTTTTTTTATCCGTTTCAAGTTGAAAAACGGTCAAAAACCGGTCATACCTTTGACTTATTTTCAGAAAATATCCTGCCCAATCGGAACGCGTACAAAAAAAAAAAATTGTTGAAAAACGTTGCAGTCTGGTCGTAACGATGAAATTACGCGCGCCGTCATGCGATCGATATCGTATTGACTCCTCAAATAACCGTTCGACGTCATATTCATTCACACGTTATTCGAACCGATGTTCTCCGCGCGCGTGGATTTTTGGACCACAGTTTATTGTTGAGTTTGGTTTTTTTCCCGGAACGTACGTACTGGACAACCGAGATCATCAGAGTCGTTAATTATCGAAGGCTTACCGCGTTGCTTCCGGGTACAAAACAACGCGTGAAGACCACTTGACCGCCCGAAGCGCAGTTTTTTTAAAATTTAATTTAACTAAAGAACTCTTTTGAATTAATTAGTTATCTACACCGGCTCGCGATGTATAGCGGGGGAGGTACGGTCGCACTTTCCGATACAACCCGGTTGCAGCCCTCTCGCGCGCGTATACGGGGTGTTTTGTATATGTAATGGCTTCGGTTTTTCAAAGTTGACGAGCGTATCGATCGAATTTAAAACGATACGAGGGTCGTTAACGTGTGCGCGTGTAGGGGATGAACGCGAAGAAACGGGACGAAAGTGGCCGACCCACTCGTCGGGAAAGAGGCGAACAAGATTGAACGTACGCAAATAAATGTTGGGTTTTGTAGTTTTTTTTTCCTCCTGTTTGTCGGACGCTCTTCGCCGACGGTTTCACACAGCTCGCAGAGAAGATCAGTCGTCGGACAGATTTTCTGGAACCGTTCTCTCTCGCCAACCACCCTGTACTACGCTATCGTATCGGCGGCGAGCGCGACAAGTATAAACGGTCTCTCATTGAAAACGTCAAAAGTTTAGACCGCGCGGTCTTCGCCCGTATAACATTCTGTACACGTATACGAGCGACGTGTATAATATTTTGATAAATTACTCGAGGAGGACTCCGCCACCCCCGTGTACATACCCTATTACCACACGTGTACCGAACTCGGTGGAAAACGTGTAGTAAGCCGACCGATGATTGTAATAACGGTTCGTGATTTGGCGCGACGCGTATACAATTATTACGGCCGCGCGGCGTACAAGTAGAGGTATGTTTTCAATAATTGATGAGGGGACCTTATTTTTCACGTCTCTTCCTATAACACAATAACGTGAGATATTATAACCCGGGACGGGACTCGTACGTATAATAATGTACGACGAACAAATCGGAACGATTAAACAAAAAATGTCCTGGTGTGTAGGTACTGTTGTTACACGTATACGTGTATACCGCGTTTACAATAAATAAAAAAACGAAGACGTACCTATATATAACGCGTATACTTTTGCCGCGTCAAACGCATAAATTCTTAAAGTCGTCGCTAGCGGCGGCGGCGGCGGGGAACCGAGAGAAATTGTATGCAAAACAAAAAGTAAAAATCGTCCGGACGAGGAAAAAAAAATCAATGTAATATCATTAATCAAAAATTCTTTTACCGGACCAACAAAAAAATACGCAGCGCGGAAAAGGGGAGAGCGGTTTCGTATGAAAAAAAAAAAAGAAAGATAAAAGAATAAGGCAACTTTTCTCGACTTTATGTGGTGTTACGGCGGCGGCGGGGAGAGATGACTTTTGGATGTTGTTTTCTGTATTATTATTACTGTATATATTGGAAAAGAAAAACAAAAATGAGGGCTGCGCACAACGTATATACGTATTTTTATACCGAACGCGAAGAATCCTGGAACCCCAACAAACGACGTAACCATACCGCGCTACCCCTTGCTACGGCGGCGGCGATACATAACCGTGGTGGCCCTCCAAAAGACGATATTCGTTTGTATAATAAAATATTGTACATATAAGTTTGTGCTTATTGTCATCCGGTAAAACGGTCGGAAGGGCGATATTAAATTTTACCTGGCGACACATGGCACATATACAATAACAATACGAGATTTGACGATGACTGATGAACGACGACGACTTATGTGCGACGTACGACCGCGATTTCTTCATCCCCCAGCAGCTAGCGGCGGGCGGCCGGGCGGGCGGACGAGCTGCGCGCGGATCGGGGCGAGCGCCTGCTGCTGCTGCTGCCGAGCTCGGCGTTTGATATCGTTTGACGCGACGATAATATATATACAAGCCGGCCGAGAATCGTCGATGTCAAAACAATAACTGTCCGAAACACGATACTTTCGAACGAATCGGTTAAACGAACCAAAAAAACAAAATATTCGGGGACCAGTGCCAAATAGTATTTCTTCGTTTAAACGGTTCGGTTGGTCAATACTGTATGGGGGGCTTACTAAATATATTTTAAAACGTTCTTAATTTTCAGTCAACGGCGTTTGAAATTTCCCATTCCATCTGTGTAGTTTCGTCGTTAGAAATGGCTGTGACTTTTGAACGTACGCGTGTGTTGCTCGATGTCGGACAATTTTCATCGAAGTTTCATAGGGTTTAAAATCCGCCCCGTTGTTCACGAATGTCATATTTTTAACAGGTAAAACGACGATAATTACTCGACGACGATTATGTATTATTCTGAATCGTAATCAAAAAAAAAACACAGTTAATTATCGTGAGGGAACTAAGATCGGGGAACAGTCTCTCTACTCGCTATGGAAGTGAGTACTGTGGAACTGGCGGAATTCGATAGTGACTCTTATCTGATGTGGACGCGGCTCGAAATGGTTTTTATTACGAGAACGTTCGCACAAAAAACGTCCGACAGTCGCAGGTTTTTTTCTGTCCAAAAACGTATCGATCGTGTAACACGCTCACTTATTGATTTATGTGTTGACAGTACGATGACACGTGTAACACGCGATTTTAGAAAACCTCCGAAATCAATCGTTGTTCCCGATTGCCGAAATCGGCGTTTATATGCAGACGTGTGTTTCGTATAAGAAAGCCGAGAAAATCGAACGAATCTGAACACCGTAACAAAACGACCGGCCTAACGCTTTTGTGCGCGGCAACGATGATGGCGAATCGAGTGACAGGGATGATAATTGACGGATGTTACCGGCATAACGAGTGGGAATTTCTTTTTGGTATTACTCTGAGATTTTTACTTTTTCGACATGGCCGCTCCTCGGTTCGCAGCGATTCTCCGGCGTCTTTGAGCAATACACCCGAGACACGACGCCTCTCGGAACGTTTTAAAAACACGTACACGAATGCTCTGTCGGCGAGACGCTTTAAAGGAGAGACGGACAAACCGCCGCGGAGCGTACGTGGAAACAAATGCGACGTCCGCCCGAATGCATCGTCATCGGGTCAAAATTTATCTCCGTCGGTCATTAGCGACGTTAAAACCGATACGTTTTTTTTCTCTCCCCCCGTCCACCTCGTGTTTTTCCCGTCTCGTCCGCGCGTGTCATTTGTCAGATGCGGTGGCAAAAAAACATCATCATAATAATGTTACTATCGTAAAAACCGTCGGCGGTTTCACACGATTCGGCGGAATAACTCGCACGGATTTCCTTTTCGGTTCGATTAAATGTTTTCCAGGCGGGGACGGTTTATAAAGTGCGACGAAACAACGATTTTGACCGCCGAATTTCAGCCTAAGTTTCGGGCACGCGACGTTTCCGGTTCGCGGTGGTACCGTGTGGGGTAGGTGCCAGTTTTTTTCTTAATAATTTCGCCCACTTTTCGGACCGAATCGAGGATTTCACCGATCTTCATGTCGAATACCACACAAAAATCATCGATATTTTGGCCTATTCGTTCGATTCGGTTTTTACCGGCTGATCTCGCTCGGGATCGTTTTTTTTCTCTCGACGAGTTGTGCAGCTGCTTTCAAATGTTAAAATACTATACGTGCGCGAACCACCGCAACTTCTTCGCTCGCCCAAAGTTACTCCTCTCAACTACCCCCCGCGCGAACGGTAGTGATTTTTAATTTTTTTACCATCGTTTTGCTTTCGTTTCAGAAAACGGTTTGCCCCGGAGACTGCGGACCGCGTACACCAACACCCAGCTGCTGGAGCTCGAGAAGGAATTCCATTTCAGCAAGTACCTGTGCCGGCCCAGGAGGATCGAAATCGCCGCGTCTCTGGACCTCACCGAGAGACAGGTATAGTAGTGACACGGGCAATACTACGTCTATTGTTTTATTCGGTCCTACCGGGGACGGTTTATTCCGAATTTGATGCGCGAAACACGAGGAAAAACGAAAATCGTACGGCGAACGTGTTTTTTTTTACCCGAGTACAGGTTAGATGCGTACATGCAGCATGAGTACATGCGGCAAGTCTGTTGGTGGTAATCCTTTGGTTGCGTACTCGCAGTCCAAGCAAAACTCGAGTTTAACAAAAAGAAAAAAATGGTCTCCGAAAGCCGTCCGCGAAAATTAAATGTACGTACATTTCAATAACCGTGCAAAAATTTCAATACGCCTACAACGGTGTCGGTTTCGAATTCGATCGGACAAACGGACTCGCCACTCTGGCGGGCTTTTTAGGTGAAAGTTTGTGTGTTTTCGGACTCGCAAAACGCGCGAAATTCGCGAATTCGTTTCGAACGAGACGTAGTTTAAAGTCGATTATTTCGTTGCGTTCTAATAGTTCAGATCGGAGCGCTCTTTTTACACGTCATCGCGAACCCGACAATTTGCAGTAAAATTCTTAATTCGTTTTTGGTTTTTAGGGTTATCGCTCAAAAAGTAAGCAAAACTTAAAAAAATTCTACGATCCGAGATATCACCGCGGTTAATAAGCCTATCAGAAAAGTTACCGATTAGCGAGTTCCAAACTAAGACTGTCACGAATCCTTAGGCTTTTCAAACGTTTCGCCGTAAGATTCTCCAAGATTCCCAATTTTTTTTTTCTTTGGTTTAAACTCGATAATTAGGCAAAATTTCAACAAAAAAAAAAACCACCGGAGTTCATAGACGTTTCATTGTTAGAGGTACTTTGAAAATTTCCTTTTGTACGAAAAGTCGTTGACAGAAAAAAAAAAATTAAAAAAACATCGTTGTAAAAACGTTCCTCGCTGCGATTCTAAAAAAAAAAAAAAACGATTTTGGAAAATTTCAAAAAAAAATCCGTATCACGACGGCGCTTTTCGTCGAACGCCCGAAACGACGCGTGCACCGTACGTAACCTTGTTCGGTAAAAATAAAGTGAAACAATTTTTTACAACTGCGAACGATTCGATAACGGTAAAACAAAATAAAAAGGAAAATAAAAACGCGTCACGGTCCCGCGTACGATTTAGTAACACGCAGAAGTTCGAGCTTGCGTATAAAATACATCACAATAGAAACGCAGTAGTGTTTTACCGTTGAAAACTCAAAACAATACGACTGTTTTGTGCCATGTGTCGGTGCGAAATTTCTATCAATGCGCGTTTGTTGTTTGCGATTAAAAAATAAATAAAAGAATTCGTGGAATCCGCGTGTGTCCGCCGCCACGCACGCTGCTCACAGAGGCACGTCGACGTAAAAAGTGTCGGTTCCTACCGGATTCATTCGGTCAACGCTTATAATGTAAAATAGTTTCAAATCTAAAAAGCCGGGATCACTCTTTTTTCGACATTTTTGATACATTAAGTTAGTGCGACTAACGTGTTTCTAGTAAAAAATCCCAAAATCAACCCATTGTTATGAACGAAAAACTTCAAAATTTAAAAATGCCTTAAATTTAACGAAACTTTTTGAAATTTGTTTCAAGTTGTATAGTACAAAGATACGTTACTGTCGATAAATATTTTCAAAATTATGGAGAAACAAGTTTTGTAGTTAAAAGTCCGTGAAAATATTACGTACATTCTACACAGATTGCTGATCGGCACACTGTCGTTTTTTTTTTTAAAAATCAATTTTTTTTTAATGTCCATTATAGCGTTTGAAACTGACGTCGTTGTTTGAAAATTAGATGAATATTTATTTTCAATAATCGAAATTCCAACGACAGTATTTTCCGAATCGTTTTCAAAACAAAAAATATTGTTTCGGTAGTGAACGAACCAACCTAACCTAACCGTTGTAATACCGTACACAACTCGCTGTGCCGCGATTCGATTGCGGTTACTCGTCGACGCGGACAAAATGTGTTCGACGGACACAGATTTTCGCACCGACGTTTTCACCGTTCCACCGTTTGCGGACTTCAGGCCGGAAAAAACGTTCTGACACGGCCGCGAACACGTGTGAGACTGCACATTACTGCACATTCGACGTTTTGACCGCGTTCTCTTGATATTACCGCGGGTCTTTTACCGTTTGTCGACGTGTCGCGCGATAGATCGTCGTCATCATGCATCCCGAAAACCACTGACGGAAACGTAATGACTGTTTCAGGTGAAAGTGTGGTTCCAGAACAGGCGGATGAAGCACAAGCGGCAAACGATCAACAAGCAGGGGGGCGAGGACGGGGACGACAAGGACTCGCAGAGCTCGGGCACGACGGCCGGCAAGCACGGCGGCAAGTCGGGCGGCGGCGACAAGGCGCAGTCGGACGACAAGAAAAGCTGCCAGAGCTGCGACCTGCCGCCCGGCATGATGATGCAGGAACGCGGCGGGGCGACGGGCCGGAACAGCAGCGGCGCGGGCAGCAGCGCGGGCAGCGTTAGCTCGTTCGACACGAAGATGGAGGACGACTCGCGGTCCAACGAGGAGGGCGCGATGCACGCGACGGCGGCGGTCAAGCGGGAGCCCTCGGGCAAGCCGGAACTGCTGACGGCCGTCAACAGCTGCGGCAAAAAGTCCGCCGCGGCCGCGGCCGCCGCGTGCCCGAAGGATCCGACGAGGATGCAGATGATGATGTCGCCGGACTGCAAGCCCCCGATGGGCGGCGCGTCCGTCGGCAGCCTCACGCCGTCCACGCCGGACACGCCGTCCACCGCGCTGTCCAGTCCCCTGGGCGCCTCGTCGGCGGCCGCCGCCGCCGCCGCGTGCATGTACCAGCAGCTGGAGCACTCGGCCGTGCGGACGCCGCCGACGCCGTCCGGCGGACAGGCGGCCAAGTCGTCGCCGTACTCTTGCAGGCTGCAGACGGACGGCTACCGACAGCAGCAGCAGCAGCAGCAGTACAACAAACAGTTTGGCAACGGAAAAGACGGCGGCGGATATATGACTCCGCAGCAGCAGCAGCAGTATCCGGCCTGTACCGTGCAGGCTCGCTGGTACATGACACCGGAAACGTCGTCGCCGCCGTCGTCGTCGTCGTCCTCGTCTTACAAGTCCAAACCCGGCGCCGCTAGACAGCAACAGCAACAGCAACAGCAGCAGCAGCAACAGCAGCAGCATTGCCGCGCCACCGGTCAGCAGTACACGACGTACGGCACGCAACAGCAGTACTGCAACGGTTACAACAACGGTTACCAGACGGCGGCCGGCGGTGACGCGTACCAGCAGCAGTCCGCGGTCGGCGGTTACCACGGTCGCGGTCAGCCGTACCAGCAGCAGCAGCAGCAGCACCAGGTCGCTGGAGTCTATGGCGGCGGCGGTAACGCCGTCGCGGGCGAAGACTATCACCACGTGAGCTACCAAGCCACCGGCGCGTACCACGGGACGGGACAAGGGTACGCGAACAACCTGCACCATCTGAGCCATCACCAGCAGCAGCAGCAGCTGCACCATCAACCGCTGCAACAACAGGACCACTCGGCCGCGGGTTCGATGTACGACATGGACTATCAACACGGCCGGTACGGCGACAAATCCGCGTCGCAGGCGTCCGGCCAGTATTACGCGGACGCCGGCGCCGCCGGTTCCGCCGTGGCGCCCGCCGCCGCCGCCGCCGCCGTCGCCGCGGTTCCCGAACTGGACGCCGGGTTCGCCGATCAGTTCCACGCGCCAAACGTCGTCCGGGGCGTGGTGGCTTCGGCCGTCGGCGACTCGTCCGGCGGCGGCGACCATTTCAACGCGTTCCATCATTTTTACAACGGGCCGCCGGTCGCCGAGCCGAACAACTGCCACCAACAGCATCACCACCACCAACAGCTGCACGTGCAGCCGAACGCCGTGGCCGCGGCGGTCGTGGCCCCCGTCACCGGAACCGCGGCCCTAGTGGCCCACCATCACAACCACCAACCGCATCCGGCGCCGCAGCACCACGTCGCCCCCCATCATCATCATCATCATCACGGCGGCGGCGGTCACGACAACAGCAACAGCTCGTCCGACTTCAATTTCCTCAGCAATCTGGCCAACGAGTTCGTACCCGAGTACTATCAGCTCAGTTGAGATCCGCTCCGCTTAATGGTTTAGTGTCGAGGGGACGACGATCGCGCGCCGTGGTACGTAATATCCGGCGGATGTCTTTCGAAGATATTGGAAAAAATTTAACAAAAAAAAAAATCTGTTTTTTTTTTTTAATTCGCGGTCGATCTGTTTGTTTGACTCAGACGTTACCCGCCGAATCGTATCGGTTCAAACACCCGTCCGAGTAACGATATTGTTGCATCGGTTTCGAAACAGAGAACTGCGTTTTACGTGTACAAGTCGAATATTTCAGGGGCGGATTATTTCCAGATTTCGGCGCATTCACGCTACGGACGAAACAATTAAACTCTGCCCATACGAACTTTTACGTACGGATTCTTTTCACGCTTTTGTCTATCGCATATTTTTAAGCCGAATGTACTGCGAGGATCGCATAACACTCCACGCTATCGTTACGACGTATCCACGCGTGGGTTTCCACGCGCTGATAAAAACGAATTCAACAAACCGTCCGAAAAAATATTCCGTCGGACGGAGGAACAATGCGACATTTTGTTTTTAGCTCAGATGATGTTTCGCTAAAACTAACGATACGGTGTGAATTGTGAACTCGGCTCCTCGGCGTTTCGTTTTTGTGGCGCCCAACTGCGGGGACGACGTCGCTTTGTAATAAAAATCGACAGTCGAAATGAGAAGTCGTGTTTGCGTTGATCTTCGGTAATTTTTTCACATCATCCACGAAAATTCACGCGCTAGGTAAGAATACCTTATTGTTTATCGCGTGCGTATAACATCCGCTCGTGCATTCAACACCTCTGAACATTTTATACTCGATCGGTCGTGTTTGGGTTTTAGTCGGTGTTCCACCAGAAACAAAAAAAAAAAAAAGAGCCTTACGTCGTTTGTCCTGGCGCGAAAAAAGTCTTTCGGTTTGTCCGCACAATTATCTCGCTTCTCATTTTGTTTCTCGTCACCCGTTTCGCACGCGACCGTTGCAAAACGTTCTCGCAATTTTTCAACAATTCTTCTTCCCCTGTCCCGAAATAATGGCGCCCGCCACGATCTTGTTTTTAATAATCTTCGTCGTTAACGTGTACGTTTCTCTATCCGTTTTTATCAAATTTTTACCCTTTTTTACGCCCCGAATCGCACGGGTATCGCACCCGAACCGCGACAATTATTATAGCCTCTTCACGCCGAGATTTATTCATTCGCATTATTGTTGTTTCTTTGTTGTTTTTATTTTTGTACATAATTGATTTCACTGTTAATCGTCTCGGGGGAATCGTCTAACCGACGGAATTCAACGTGTACGCGTTATAGGGGCGCGCACGCGAAACACGCAAGTGCCAACACATGCAACGTACACGTTATAAAAGCGAAATAAAGTACTATAAAACTAGTGTAATTCAGTAATTTTTAGGCAGTAAAAAACTGTTTCGATTTGCGCTCGTGTTATTATTATTATATTTCTTGTACAAAACAATTTATAACCTTATAAATATTTATGTAACGCTATACTTACGTTATAGAAATAATTGTTGTAATGTAAAAAACATTATCGTCGCGGTTTTTTATTTATGTTTATTATTTAGTTTCGTCGCTAGCTAAGAGAGTGGTATTACGTTACTGCGAGAGGGGAAAAGGGGAGTAATATTATCAACGTGTAATAAACACCGTAGAAAACACTTTATGTATCGCTGCAAATAATAAAACGACAGAACAAAACGCAATGTAAAAATAACGGTCACGATTGCAATACGTTTTCCAAATTTTTTTTTATTATAAATATCGCTGCTATTATTATTATTACTAACGATTGTAATAAACTGTAGTTATCTTATTATTATTATTATTAAAATAAAAATTATATGTATAATATTACTATAAAAACTACAAGAGTGTATGTATTTTATTATATCCAAAGTGTTTCCCAAAACCAGGTAAACACGGGCAACGCCGTATATGGACGAGAGACGAAATTTTTTTCTTTTGTAGAAATCGATATTAACCCGCCGTGACGACAGTTCCGCGAGAACGGCCCGAATACCTGATACAGTTTTGACTTGAGGGGTCGTGATCGGCGAAAATCGTCCGGAAATCCCGTCGTTATCGACGACAATCGATTTTTTCCAATAGCCGAATTGCTGCAAACACCGAATTCACTGGCTGCGTCCGAGTTTGGGTCCCGGGGGTGTGTGAAAAAAATTAGTGCACTGGTCGGGTGGTCCTGATATGCCGAACGAGTTTGGTCGCACTGTCGAGTTGTAGCCCCGTAAAATCAATTGTTCCGCTTATACGTTTTCCACCGAAAAAAGATCGAACCCGTTCTCTTTAAAAAAACCGACTACGTTTTCGCAACGTTTCGAAGCCGCTTCGCGTCGAGTTGTGAGCGAACGAACAACACACGGCGCGAATCGTCACCGTTTCGTCTTTTTGATTTTTTTCCTCCGTCAACACTTTTTTAAGGGTGTAGGAACGACTTTTACGCTCGAGGTAGGACCCTAAGCGTACTACTCCGGGGTGGTCTCGAGGAGTTTTCGAACACACCCGGTCACCGAAAACGTCGAGCGTTTTTTTTACTTTGGCGCCCAACCTACGAGTATCGTTACGCGATATTCGCACGTAGGGGCGACGAAACGACGCCCCGTCGGTCGACGATCGCGAAAAGCAAAGAAAAAAAACGCTATCGATCGACACGAATCAGCGGATTAGGTCAATGGGTAATTTCGTCGTCGATCGTTTTCATAAATTGTGTACACACACACACACATATGTACGACACTCGCGGCAGTTTACGCGAACGTTTACCACGGTTTACGCAGTACAGTATATACATTACGGCGTAGTAGTAGTAGTAGTGTGGTGTAGAGAGCAACACACGGCAATATGTCACGGGATTTTGATTAATGGCCGTCGGCCGGCCCCGTTTCACCCTTGACTTTACTCCCGTTCCGCCGCACCCTCCGCGGTCCGTCGTCTTCCTCTCTTTCGACGATGACGACGACCCCTTTATGTGATACCTATATATATATACGTATTACACGCGAGAAGGGTGGTTTTTTTCTGTTTTTTTTTTTCCTCTCTCTGTCTTTTTTCTCGTCGGCAATCAACCCCTACCCTCCGGGAGCCGTCTCGAACCAACTGCCGCCGCGAACCGTGCGACCGCGGCGTGACGCGCGGGAGACGACGAAACGGGAGCACGCGCGCGCACGACGACAACCGCAATTGTTCGCGCACAAACGCGGGTCCTTAAAAAAAAAAAAATGTTTACCGGACGATGGTTTTTGCGACGATATTTTCACTCTACTACTGTGCATGTCCGTCCCGTATCGTACGAATACGTTCGATGCGTCCCGGAAATTTTTCCACCCCCGACAGAGACTTTATCTGCCCGACCGACGCGTTTCTCGGATGGTTTTGAAATTTTTCCACCCACAACGGTTCTGCCGCTTTCGAACAGCGCGTCGGAACCATTTCTGTAGGTTCGAAATACCGTTCTCGACCTGGAGACCGGGGCGCAGACGAAACTCTCGTTTGAAAGTTCTCTTCTTATTTCCACTGCCGACGTGAGCTGCTCACGCCGGCAAAAGTTTACTTGAAATACGGTTCTCGAACGATATTTACGCGGCCGTTCGTTTTCCGCGGAACTGACGCGACGATTTTTGTACGGCAAAATTTTTGTCCGACAAATTCTCTACGTTTCGAACGTGCGAAAAAAGGTCGACAAACTATTGCTGAACTCGACCTAACCTGAGTGTCGTGCGAAAAAATTTTAAAACCATCCGACCAACGTGTCGGTCGCGTAGAAAAAGTTTTTGCGTCGACGACGCACTGCCAAGTTTACTACGCGCTCCGGATCCGCAGTGGCTCGTAACGGGGACGCGACGATACTTTTGACTCCGGCGGGATGTTACGAGGGACACGTATAACTGTGAGACGGTGAGCTTTCGAATATATGAAAAAAATAAAATTTAAAAACCTTTTTGTACGATATCTACATACATAGGAGACCACCCCTCCATTCACTCATCGACGCCCAAACCGCTGGGACTTGAAATTTTGTACAGAGAATTCTTAAGCAACGTAGGGACGCACTAAGAAAGGATTTTTCAAAACGCAAATGGCGTACGCGTTTACCGTTCACAGTTCTACAAGTTTAATAAATTCGATAGTAACAACGATGACGAAGAGCGCTAATGAAAATGTTTCGATAGTTTTTCAATGCGTCAAACAGTGTATTGTAGGTATCGCGTACATTATTAAAGAGCGTACTTAACGTGAATTATATCCCGGTTTAAGTATAATACAAAAAATGTTCTGGACAAAAATTGTTTTTAAGCATTCAAACACGTTATAGTCACAATAAGCTGCGTCATCAAGGATGGCTATAATAAACGAGGAATTTTCAACGTACCGATTGTAAGTAATTCTCTAAAGAGCATATTATAAGGTCTGGGTGTCCGAGTCTACAGGCAGATATTTGTAAAAGACGATTTCCACCGTCCAAAAACATTTCACGTTGATTGTATTATACTGTACAAATCCCACCGAGTACATTACACATTATATACATTATACCGGCACGTTTGTTTACGCGTTAAACAAAAACTGTGAGTAAGCGATTTTCGTAACGGTTCTGACTTTCGTGTTGGCCACGCGAATACGGAACGTACTTGGTTTTTAAGAACTTTGTAAAAGAGAAAAAAAAAATCGTAATTTCAGTCACTAACGCGCAGTTTACTATCAAAAGTTTGTTCACGCTATCCAAAATTACACACAGAATTGACTTTACAGGAAAAAACGAGATTTTTCGAGGAATTGTTGGAGAGAAAAACTGGAATTCGAGAATCTTTTTTGGAGAATTTTGAATCAAACATTTTCCATAACCTTTGCTTCATTTTATAGGCGTGGAGACTACTTATACTCTGTGTAAGCGTACTTGGTACACAGGTACGGATGTACCTATGATAATATTCCCAATAGGTACTAAAAACTTGATCGTATTACACTGTGCTTAAAGTACGATAAAAGCACAGGTTATGTTCGGCACTAGACGCACAGTCGATTGAAAAGCGGTTGTTGTTTAAAATATTTTGATTTTTTCCAGTCATCTGTCTGAACATGTTCAACTTTTCAAGCATATTTGACTCGCCCCGCGGCTCACTTTGTCAATCGTCATTCTCGTAAGCAATAATATCGTTTTCGATAACGTATATATATAATATAACCTCGAATTTTCGGAACTTTTAGCACATCGTTGTGCATTGTACGCTACAGTCGTTCACTAAATTATAACGTATAAAATACGTTGGTTCAAATTTGCAGAATGTAAAAACAGTTGAACAGTGTTCCGTACGAAAGAGTTGACAGAGCTTTAAAATAAAAATTAACCCGTCGTTGGTAACGTTAAACTTGTAACACACTGTTGCAGTCGACGTGCAGGATTTCGCTCGCGCGATAGTTAAAAAGTTAGTTTTTTTTTTCGTCTTTAATTTCGACGCGACAAAAGAAGCAGTTCGGCGGTATCGTCTTAGTAAATTAATAAAAATAAATAACTGAAATTCGTACGACACGACGTTTTGTTGAGATTCAAACGAATCGTCCGGTTCGACCGATTAAATGATTTTTAGTCCGCGATATCGTCGATGAACGAAAAACGGATTAACGTTTCGGCTAGAAAGACGAAGATCTTAACTTCTAAACTGCTGCCGGTTTTCAGCTCACACGTTCTCACTGACTGTCTTCCGTTGGCGCGTTGAACTCTTTTCAACAACTGTTCGATTAGAATCGGATTCGGTCGTGAAAACCGTTCGCTCGCTCGATTTTTATTTCCGCACACGTTCTGACGAAGGCGACAAGAACGGCAATGAAGTCGACGGCTACAGTTTTATAACAACACGATGATATGTAAAATGGCGCACTCGTCGCCGTGCCTGTGTATCGGCTGTCAATCGGGTCTGAGGGGAAATCCGCAAGAGTGGAAAACAATGTTCCCCGAGCTGTTCTGGCCGCGTGCGGGATCGCGGAGTTTTGAGACGACGGCGAGTTTTTACCGGGGAAGGAAATCGCAGAGCGGAAAAAAAACCACCCCCGGCAGAGAAAAAATAAAAGGAAAAAAAAAAATACGATCTTCAGCTATATATACGTACGTAATATAGTATCCGGCTCATCCCCATTCGATCGACGGCTTTTTCGAACGATACTTTAACAGACCGTTGTGTGCGTGTGACTGATACATGCTGCTGCGGCGGGGATTACAGTTCTAATTTCTTTTCTCTTCTTTCTCGTATATATATATATATATACAGGTAATCGCGGCCGATCGAGGAGAGGAATGCGGCGCCCGTCTTTCGAACGGATTTTTTTAGATCCCAGTGCGGCGATTCGAGTCACAGCTGAGCCGGAGGGAACGCGGCGCGGATTTATGCGCGAAAAACATGCGGCCCGCACTCGCGTCCCGGGCGATCGAGACGGAAAAGTGCGCCGAAAAATGTTTTTATGATAAAAAAAAAGGAAACACCGAACACTTAAAATGTACGATTTTAAGTGTTCGTAAAAATACGAATCTCTCGAGGTAGAACAACAATAGCGCTCCCAAAGTTCGACGAAAATTCTGCAGAGCCGTTCTGGGGTTGTAACGAAACTATTGCGTACCGCAACGATGATCGTTCGGAACGGAGCGGAAAATCAAGAAGAAGCCCGAAGGCACGTCGAAAATACCCCCGGTGAAATTCCGTGCTGAAATTCGAACAGTTTCGCGCTTTTAAAATACCGCGAAAATCGCTTCAACAAACGATAAATCCTATAGTGTCGTGTGAAACGCGAGACAAAACACGTTTTTCTGTTAATAAATCCGTTTTATCATCATACGGCGAAAAGAAATGCGAATGACCCGCCGATCGTCACAATATATTTCTCGACGTGAATCGCGTTTGTTTTTCCGCGAAATCGACCGCAGTTTTTTTACAACACGTACCGTTTTCGCGCACGCGTCCATTCCACAATGTATTGTGTAATTATTTGTTTTCACTTCGTACTACGTTTTCGGACGAGACGTCGTCTGGAGGCCGTGTCGTAATATGCGGCGGCCGACGGACGCAAATCGTAATTAATAATAATATTATGTTATTAAGCGATTATAATTGTTTTCGTTTTAGGTCCCGTAAGGTCACGGTGCTGTTTCGCCGTACTGTATTTGTGTTTGCGTGCGATCCAGCGTTAAAATAAAATTCAAAACAACAATTTACGTAGCAGACAACGAAAACGACTAACGATGTAGACGGATTTCGTGTGAAATCGATAGTTCAGAAAACGACCGTACACGAGTTTGATTAGAAAAAAAAAATACGAAAATATATAACCCGTCAGAGTACGGTCGTTTCTGTACGAAACGTATTGCATAAAACGTGTTATTTTAATCGCGTTCGCCATTATAGGTCTGAAAACGCCGAGTCTCCGCAAGCAAAAGAGTGCAATCTACCCACGTGCTCGGAAAACTCATTGTAAAATATCGAACAGCTCCCACGCGCTTGCATCGTATCACTACGACACTACCGATAAAACTACGCGGGTACTTGAAAAAATGTGAATTCGCGGCGTTTTAAAACTCCAACAACGGATTTCGTCTCGTCAACGAATCACGTCTATTCAAATACTGCCGATAGCGTATTATTATTGTTATAACACGGCATTATTTTTAAAACGACGGTATAAAACCCTAAATGTAATCACCAAAACATCTGGCTAATACGCCACTATCGGTGTACGGCTTTTAAACACTATATAAATTAAGGGACTCGTCGCTTCTCGTATTGCCTCACAGTGGCCAATCGAGTGACAATGATTGATTCTTCGGGGGGCTTATTTAAAAAAGGTTCTTTTGAATTAACAAAACGAAACGGTGTTTTATTTTACTCGCTACTCAACACATTACATTCGTAGCCTGTTGCATGCGTGGAAGCGGCGGCGGCGGCGGATCGTATTATTATTAGGTGTATTTAACGGTTCGTAAACGCTCAGCGATCATTTAACCCTTTTTTAACCGGTTAAATCGACTTGTAAATAACGATCGACCGGAAATCGTACAGCGTATATCAATCGCGGATACGAGAGAAGGTTCGCGGTAGCCTTGCCCCCCCTCCGAATCTCAAAAAAAGAAAGCGAGTGGGTCACTTTTTTGGGTAGGCCGATGTTTCGGAAGCTTCATACTTTTTATTTACAACGTCTGAAAACAACGATAACAATCGTAACATTCCAAAATACAGAGCAAGTTCCATACGTCCTGGTAAAATCCTGCGAAATTTAACGAAAAATATCAGCTAAATAAAACTACCCAAAATACGACTTTTTTTTAGGCAATCGCTACGCCGAGCGATTTCTCACCGACCTCAAACTTACTCCCTTTCTTTATGCAACACTACGTTCACTATATGTTATATAAGGTTCTACTTTTTTTTTCCGTCGTTTTCGGCAGACTCAAAAAATAATGAAAACGTAAAAAAAATTTACAAATAAAACGGTGATTAGAATCTACGAGCGTCGTAATTTCAAGCCGTTTTCCTAAAATAGATGTCTATTTTATTTTTATTAATTTATATATTTTATTTTTTCGGTTTTCGGGCGATAACTCAAAAACGAAACAGAATTTCCAAAAAGAGCGAGGTACAATATAAGTCCGAACTTTTTAGTGCTGTGACACGATGACCCCTAAAATAAATTTTCCGAACCTGCAGCAATCTATACGCCGTCTATACGGTGCACAAAAAACGCAAAAATCTGTATTGACCGTGCAAGGGCGAACGTTCTTTCAGAGCGCATTAGGAGAGGGCTTTCGCGAAAACTTTCAGAAAAACTTTTTAAATATACCGTCAGTAGATAGTTATTTGTTGACACTCGACCGAACTTTCGCGTTCTCGGCGTATAACGCGCGTCAACCCGTCATATTCGCAGCTCTCGGACGCGTACCTATATATATCTATTTTATTCTCGTCGCGAATTCCTCATACCCGACCCGCAACACCGTATCAATTTTTAAATGTAATAATAATAAAAAAAAAAACGATTTTACTCGGTTATTTTTACTACGAATAGCCAACAACGGTTTGTCGTGGAACGTTTCGAAAAACAAAATGGCAAAAAAAAAAAACAATAATATTTATCCAGATGGTTTGTTGTTTTAACCATATACGATATTTGACGTATATTTGACCCGTAACGATATTCCGTGCGAACTATAGCACACGTTTCGTATTTAAACGGTTTTTGATGAAAATCAAAAGTATAGCGGAAAAGTATCGCGTAAAAACGTACCTATAGTACCTATTGATCGGAAAATAGACCATATTCAATAAGTCGATGGATGAAGCGGAGACTATGTTATACAGCTTATGCCCGGGAATCTCGGTTTATACATTATATCGTATAACATCAACGTTTCGGCCCTCTTACATATTATACCAATCGGTAAAATGATAGAAATAAAATGTAAAATATACATTCAAAACCAACATAACTATCGACGGTGAGACTTGTCCGGTTTTCGCAGCAAACGAAAAGTAAATTACGAAAAAAAAAAAATGGATCCGTCTCGTTCTTGCGCGTCGATTGATTTTTTAACACATTTTTTGTGATTTCGTGCTACACTTGGAGGATTTATTTTTCTTAAGGATCCATCGTTGCGGCCGTTTCGCCGGCCGTTCCGGTCGTTGTTGCGGACTGCACATTTTAACGTTCCAAAAAGCGTTCTGCCGCGTTATCAGTTCTTACACCTACACACCTTCTTATGCTGAGTGTAGTTCTGAAAATCCGAAACGTCTTGCTATAACGATACGCGGTACACGTGTTAAATTCGTCGATGCGAACACGAAATTCACTCTACAGCGCCTCCAAACTCGCACGGTTTGTATCGAAATCGTAGTAGTCTTCAATACGCACACAACACGAACTCTTGACTCTCGTCTAGTCGACGAGCTTCGCTTTTTGGAGTGGAACTTCGAATTTCACGTTTTATTTTTTCCTGTATAATATCGAACGCACGTATTTATTTATTTTTATTTTTCGACTGACGAATGTTCTATTCTCGACGTCCTGTGTTAGTATAAAACATACTGTGCGCGCCGAAGGAAAACGCAGAGTGCAGACTGCACCGCGGAACGCGACGCACATCGTTCTGTAATACGTGCGGAGACGGGGAACAGGTCTACAGCAACAGGATTCATTCCGCGGCTGGCAAGGCTACTTGAAATAAAAATATATAAAAAAAACCAACAACGATACGGCCCGCAGGTACGTGCAGTAGTAAAAAATCGTAATAACGTGAGATACGTACATCTAGATATACACGGGGGAAACGGTCGCGCGATGCAAGGCGGTCCGGGATCAAAGAAACGCCGTACACTACAACGCTGAATATTGTTACACGTATTCGGAGAGATCTCGAGGCGGACGGACTGCCCGCGTGATTTCGTGTACAAATGTAACGTTGTACAATGCCGCCGACGTGCTCATTGTTCTTTCACCGGGGTCGATAATAAATCCGATTTTTCCGGGCTCGTGTAACAGCGCTGTTCGTTAGTTCCGTGCGATGTCGGTGTCCGCGCGCCGAAACGAATGTCGTCGGGAAAAGCGCCCGTTCGTCAAAAGCTAATCTCGACCGAGTACACCTTCGCGCGGGTCTGAACATCTTTTAACGCAGACCGTGCGTTTGAGACAGTGGTTGAAAATAGTTCGAAAACGTCGTAATAATAACGTCGCACCGAACGATCGACATTTCGAACGCGCGTCGATCGACGTTTTTAACGATTTTTCTACAGAACAACACCTTATTACATTAATACCGTGCAGTTGAAGAATTCCTTCCGCGGATTTCGTTCCGACCTACCGCGGGATCTCGTAAGTTTCAATAACGGTGTGGTACGCCTAGTGGCCGAACTGCGTACGAGGTGGACCGGACGGAGCCCTGCAAGGGAGGATTGCTGATCGCAGTCCGGAGCCAAATACTCGAATTTTTCGGCCGAGTCGTATAGGAACAGACGAAAAGATTCGTGGATTCGATGCGGAATGCGCGCGTCGTCTTTTTCCGACGATTTGCCAAAGTTACGAATCCGTCCCTCATCTTCTTCAAGAGACAACCGCCGTTGTTGTGTTCGAGGACAGTTCGGGCGTTAGGATACAACTCGGTTTATTTTGCCATACCGTGCGACGTTTGTACCGTTTTCGGAAAGTATACCCATTACAATCCCCACGTAACGTGATACTGCGGCGTGCCGGAATAAGAGGGATGCCAGTTTCAACATTTTTTTTTAGTGTACCGCATTACTGTATATTACTATGTATTATCGATGCTTCTCATCGACAGTAAAATAAAAGTCACTGTTCCGCGTCACTCGGGGGCGGTCCACGGGGTTGTTCTCGCACGTGTTCCGATGTTATTCGTCCTGACATCGGGCGAAGGCGACGGCGACGGCGAAAAGAAAGCCACGTGCGTCGTGTTGCTCCTGGAGTCTGCTGGCTGGACATTGTTTCGTTTGTACGACTACCATCCGCGCAACACATGCGCTCAACACGCGCGTTTATTTATCGCTGTGGACTCGCTGGAGAGAGCAAGTCATCGCGCATTGTGTGGAATTCTTCGTAAAAGCGTTATCGATACCCCGCGGTCTTCGGCCGGCCGACGGTGCGCCGCCGCCGCGGCATTATTAACGAACCGAACGCTATGCTACGAAATTGTGTACGAAACATAATGCACGCGCGGCTAGAAAATGCGGCGGCGTTAAAAAAATATGACGAAAAAAATACAATATAAAAATACAAATACAATATAATGTGCTGCGCCAGCGTTCCGAACGTTATCTCCAAAAGCCGTGCGCGGTTCTATTCGTCGCAATACGGACGTGCGGCGCGTAGCCGTTGCGATCGACGAAGAACGCCCCGTTCATTGCGACCCGCGTAACGCGATTCTCGCCCGCAGACGTAGTCGAACCGACTGGTCGCGGGGCGTTTAAATAAAAAAAAGTTATAACTTCGGGTCGAGCGTTTCGAGGAGGAGCGGCCCCCGGGTTTGCGACACTGGCTTTGACTGACTTTCAGGCTACTGAATGTGTTTTGGGTACCTGACCCATACCGACAGAGACTGACCGACGGCAATTCTCGAGTCTTTCGTTTTAGAGACGACCACGGAAATCGTTCGTAACACAAACGCGCAACGTACGACGTGACCTTGTTACGCGATCCTCGCGAGCACGACGATCAGGAAAATTGAAACGGAAAAACAATATTCGCCGGGATAACGAATGTTGAACCGTGACGATTCAGGAGCACGCTTTTGGTGGACAAGCGCGCGTAGTACGGCAGAAACATCGTCGGCGCGTACAAACAAAACGGATATTTTCCCGTTCGTACGTTAATCCCCGAGTTTGTCCGCAAACGATGTATTGAAATGTTCGATTTCCGCGGCAGTCCGTCCACGCTCTGGAACTGGCATTTCGCAATCTCCGATTCCTTCCGACGACGTCGGTTAAAAATGATTATAATAACAATCTATCCATACAATGGTAAAATATGTTTTTTTCCGCTTTTGCTGCACTCAATGATTGTTTCGATGCGCGTGATAACGCAACGTTATCCTTGTATACAATACAGTACGCTGTTTAAAATATAACATTTTTCGTACACTAAACTAGAATACAAAATTCTCTCTCGGAACAATTATTATTAAAATACATACTCGTGCGCGTACGATACAATATCAGAAAACCATGAATCAAAAACCTTCGGGTCACGCCGCGCGGCGTGCCTACTGTTCGGCGCTGCGGAGAGCCGCCGACGGGAAAAAAAAAAGAAAAGAATGCGATGTTCCTGGTGAATGGAAACAACGGTATGAATGAAGTGCTCGACGGCCGCGGCGATTCTTATAATACAATTTGTGTACTATTGTATTTCGTCGTATCACACAACCTAATACATACGAACTATTGTCGAGCGGTCTGCCTAAGTACCCGCACGTATTCTGTAGGCTACCTACGATGATAATATTTTTGTGTTTGTTCGACCGTAATGCATTGCGTGTTCGCGGTGAAAACTTTTGAAAATCACACTGTTGTGTTAAAATATCAAACTGTCGTACATGTATACACAGACAGTGACGATGGCGATGGCTCACAAACGCACACACAGACGGAACCTCGCGGTACGTTCATAACAAAACGCGATGTTTACAACGCGTGCGATTTTAATTTCAAAATTATATTCGGTTTTTGAAAAAAATGGTGATTTTCGTCCGTATTATCGCGCGAAACATCCCCCACGTCACGATTTTGTTTTATCGTTTCGGTGCATTTTATCCCGACGTTTCACTCGAATTCATCGACATAACGTGGTAAAAAATCAAATACCGGTTTGCACGGCGAAAGACGGATTTAATTAAGAATCCGCGTTTAACGAAGTGTCTTACTTTTCGCGTTATCGACGACCGCTGATACCGCATTGTATATTCGATTTGGTTTTCCGAGATAAACACACAACTCTGTCATCTTTTTTCCGCGGTGAAAACTTTCTATTGATCAATCGTTACGTGTACATAGTATTATACAGTCTATATAGTTATTCAAAACGATTCGAATCGACGGCTAAAAAAAATACTATACGGAACTCTACCGGTGACAAAGTATCTTGAATTTTTCAACCGGTGTCGGTGATATCAACGTAGGTATCAACCTATAATATTGTATATACACGTTTGGTACAAGTTTTGTACAAGTTACAAGTGTTTGAATTTTTTTTTTCCAGCAAGAAGGTACGGCTGTTTTCGTATCGTAATATTTTAAAAACGTTACGAATTTATTTCATAAAACAACGGAATTTTACGGGTTACTCTCATGGGGACGACCTCGCAGAAGCGCGTTATCTACGCCTCTCAAGTCTTTATAATATTTCGGATGTAAGTGTAAGGACACAAGTATTAATAGGCACACCTATGAGATATTACAATGACGTAAAATTTTATTTGCGGTTCGCCCGATCGCAAGATTGTATGAGTACGTTTAGTGTTCGCGAAAATATTGTATTATATTTCCATACACGTCACTCTTACGGTTTGACACACAAAATACATATATATATACTCTCATATATATTTGTTGAACTTTTCCGTTTATTTTTGGGGCTGACAAGTTGTCAATCATCGTGCCACCGTCGTTCCGGTTGATACGGCGCAGTGTGTATTATAAAATTTACGCCATATTATGCTCTCGCGAAATTCCGAATTCAGGTATGAATACCACGTTATCAATGTTTATTATTTGGAATCCGCGCGAACAGTTTGGCGACGCTTAAAAACGTTTTTTAACAAATTTTGGTTTTTCTTTACTTTTTTTAACAACGCGATAATACTGATATCCGCGGCTAAAAAACAAATAGAACCACGTGAGATACGTTAACTCATCTCTCTATACCCAGTTCATCTTGGCCATAACTTTTTTTTATTCTCAATTCCAAAGATTTCGTCCAATCCTTGTTTCGCGCGAAGCGTGTGTGTGTGTAAATTTTACGTACGATATAAACTGATAGAGGTATTAATGTAATATTATGATAGTGAGTTAAAAAAAATTTTAATTATAAAAGAAGAAAAAACAATTATTAAACATTATGGAATGACATCTTCCTACTATATATAATAGCCAACTTATAGACGAAAAACGACACTTGTTGAATGACCGTCGCAGTAAATAAAAGTATTATAAGTATTGTAATATATTAGGTCTCCGAAACACTCGGAAACTCTTTAAACTATGTTATAATGAATAGCCTCACAACGACAAAGAACCTCCGTCGGAAAATTTGAAAAACTCAAAAACGAAATTAAATAAAATCGAATTCTGAGAGTCGAACTGTATAAAAATTAAAGCGGTTTTTATTAGAATTCAAATAGTATAGTGAAAACAGTTTATATACGTCGCACGGCTGTTTTAAACCTTATTTTTATCGTTGTGAGAAAATAACTTTTAAAACTAATACCAAAAAAAAAAAACTCAACGAACAACATCGAACACCACGGAGTAATTGAATGTTCTATTTTTCAAAAATCTTCCTAAAAGTCGGAATACACAACAGTGCGTGATTTCAATTTTATAATCAAAATGGCGACGACTTTATTCAATTGTTTTCAGAATCTACGCGGTGGATTTTTTTTCCTAAACAACGTCATTCGGACGGCAAACTTTGTTTTACATACGTATTAAATTCTCAAATCAACAGATCTGTGCGAAATTTTCTCCAAAAATATATCACGACCAATTTTAAACGACCAAATGTAAAAATCGCGACAGCGAAATTTTTTAGTGGCACGTGTCGTATTTGAAATTTCCAAAACTCTTTGTGGGAAAATCAATTTTTTACCGTACAAAATCGGGTCAGAAATTTCCCGAAATCCGTGCCAGAACAGCTGTCAGTTACACGATTCGGCCGATCGCCGAAGTTATGGCCCAAAAATCCGTATCGGTCACGTCGATAAAAAAAAAACGCGTTTGCCGCAATTTTCAACGTAGTTTTCTCGAAAACCCCCTTTCCAAAGCGCCATCGTCAGAGGCGCTACTGACATGAGCCGAGTTCGGACCGTTATCGGAGAAGTGATATCGCGCGATACCGGTGAAAAATCAAAGATACCCAAGTGCACACCGCGGATACACGTTTTCTTCGTCACGCTCGGAATCTAAAACAATAGTAGCGGCAGTAGTGCGACGACGGCATCGTAGTATCTACGTCGCGGGGACGGTTGCGACACCACCGTCCCGGGCCGGTCGTCCGACGTGGCGGCGGCGGCGGCGTTTCGGGGCCCGCGTGGCGGAGGAGGCGG
Source organism: Hormaphis cornu (assembly GCA_017140985.1). Classification (NCBI taxonomy): domain Eukaryota; kingdom Metazoa; phylum Arthropoda; class Insecta; order Hemiptera; family Hormaphididae; genus Hormaphis; species Hormaphis cornu. Next base: position 2,874,590 of record CM029362.1, on the reverse strand, counting down.
CGCGGGCGATCGATCAATCAACGTCAAACGGTCGTTGGCGCGGGATCCCGCCGTTCTCGCTCGTCTCCGGCGCGGCAGTTCGCGTGTGTGTAGTAGACCGCCGCCGCGCGATGTTCTTTTTTTTTTTTATATATATTTTTTCTCTCTCTCGCTCTCTCTCGCTCTCTCTCTCCTTTCGGACGATCACCGTCGACAGAACGGGAACACGCACAAATAGACACACACACACACACACACACACATCCGGCCATTCGTATCCGTCGTACAGGGTGTACGACATTATTTTTATTAGGGGTGTTCCCATAGGGTGTACTACTACACGCACGAAGTATACTCTCAAGACAGTTTTATAAGATTATGGGTACACTGCTCAAGTAATACACGTAAAAACTTTGGTTACTCAGAAAACGCCTCGATTCAGTTTAGAACGAAAATTATGCAACTTCCAGTTCGTCAAGATGCACTCAAACGTTGATTGTCACGTTGATAAGCGAAATACGACAGTAGACTATTAATATTCTTCAGATCGCATAGTGGGAAGAATATGTGCCGATGTGGTATAAAAAAAAGTTTTTAATTTTTGCCCCTCAGCGTCCGACGACTGTGATTAGATTTTTCTATCAATTGAGATTCGTCTAAATATTTTAATTTTTGTATGGAAATGTAAAGAAGATTGTGTAAAAAATTGATTTTTTTGTTTATTGACAGTGCTTGTTGACTCGGGTGGGAAGTGCACGGAAAAACAAAGTCCTCGTTTTTGTTTTTCCAATTATTTTAGCCTACCCTTTTATAATATTACGTACCTTTATAACGGTCAAGTATAAGAACCGTAATATAGAATGTAATTTTTAATCATTCGTGTCCTCCCGCTATTTTTTCAAATCGAGCGCTGTTTACTAACGCGTCCTTCACATTTAATGATCATAAAAAAAATGTATTGCATTGCAAATGTTTTGGTACCTGCAGACGGACTGGTATATTCTCAAAAAAAAGGAATGGGAACACCACTGATTAGTTACAAATTAAAAGGTTTCGGACGAGATTCCGAAACGTTTTGCGATCGATTTAGCGGTACCTATCTTTTTACGAGAAGAGCGTGTTCCGGCGCGGTTCTCGCAGCCGATTCCGGGAGTCTGCTGAATTGTCACGTATTCGTCCGCGGACACGAGCGCGGAAAGCAAATCCGGTATTTTTCCCGGGACGCTCCGGAATATTCCATATTGTGCGGACAATGAAACTCCGGAACGCGTCCCGGGATCGAAAAATCAATATTGATCGAAAAAAAAAATGTCGAATGACCTCAATATTTTTCGACACGTTTTTCCGTGTTTGAAAAACTTTTTAAACTCCTGCGATAGTGCCGTTTTTTTATTTTTTAAAGCAAATCACGCCTACGGGACGGACCGCATTTTTGGATTCCGGTTGTATGTATAGGCACGTCCCGAAATATTATTCGACCGGCGTATCAAGGCAGGGGTTGATACCGGTTGATATCCCCTTCGAAAGCGAAATGTTTCTCGTCTAAACGCGTGCACCACGGGGCTATTGGATTTTATTCGGTGGTGAAATTTTGGGAAAAAATACGATTTTCAAAAATAAAGTGAGGTCGGGCGGCAAGCTGTTTGGCCGCGATCACGCTTCGGAGTAGCGTGTGTCACTTCTTCGGGTGGGCCAAAAAAAATCTCAACACATTTCTGCGGCCTGTGGAAACTTTTTGTTTTTAAACAGTCCAAAATGTGCCGTTCGTCACAATTGAGAGTACACATTCGTCAATGTTATTGGTTTACTCCGGTGGTACCTACCATACGAATCCCCCCGTTTGTACGACTGCACCACAGTATTGCATTATAACGGCCCCTAAAACGACTGTTGTTTCTTTTCTGTTTTTCGATTCGTCTATACACCAGCTACTATACCTACGCAACCTGTACACCATTATTTTATCGGTAGACTAAAATTTTCAGTGATAGCATTTTAAATGTTTTCATGAACACAACTTTTTTAATGTGCATACGCTGTATTTCGTTCGAGCTGTTCCATGCTCGGTGGGTGGCTGTACAAACTTTGTGCAGTGCTGATGTCGGTACACACACATATGTATACAAAGTCGTTCCGAGTGTGCGAGAACGGTCGTAACGACAAACGACGAATGCGCGTGTTCGTGTTAAACGTTTGCCACCCACGGATTGTTGTTTTCGTATATTTTTGCCGGTATACGACGTTACACAACGTCATATACCAAATAGCCGTTGTAATGTGATTTACAACCGTCGGTGTGTAAAACACGTCTTTTTTTTTTTTTAATTTTTACAAATTATACACCACGCGGTGTCGGGGGACTTCGGGAACTTTTGATTCAAACGGACGCCGAAGTGAGACGGCGGCGAGTCCGCCCTAATGACAGTGTTTAACAGTAAAAACTCGATTTTTCATACCGTGTAGCTTTCTTTACGCGTCAAAACTGTGCCGTGTGTAATCGTAATAATATTGTGTCCGACTCGCGGCGAGAGTTAGATTATGAGCGGTCGTCAAACGCCCGTGTGAATGTACTCGCGTATAATAATATGAGGCGATAAAAAATATATGTTTTGTAAGAAAAACGAAAGATAAAGGCGGAAAAACGCGGACGAAATCGACTGTACGAGAAACGATATTAATTGTACGAGTAAGCGCGAAAAATTCTACTCGATACCACCGCGATACGAACGAACGGGGGCGAAAATAGTCGTATAGTGGCGACCGATTCGCGCCCCGATAAATAGTGGAAATTTCGCGGAATAAAATTATGTGTCACACGACGAATTGATAAATTTCCAAGCCAGATATCCTGCGCAGTATGTTAAACGCGAAAAAAAAACGTTTCGCCGAAATCGATTGAAATACAAATTGGTGGTCGAAAATCAATAGACGTACCGCGCGGTGGATTCGTGAAAATCGTCAAACTTTGTCAACTTCAGTGCCGAAAACATTTTAAAGTTTCCCATCAACAATACGTTATAATTTGTAGTCGATAAGTTTTATGAATTCTACGCATACTCCCCCATATAGGTACAGATACTTGATGAACACGTTATCACTATAGTGTAAGTAATACGGATTATAGTTTATCAGTAGTAGTAATATCTCCGATGAAAGATTTCAAATAACGACACTAAAAGACAATAACACAACAGTTTAGAAATAGAAATTTTCCTTCACACTATAGTTTATGTTTTGTAGTCAGAAGTTTGTAACTTTCAAATGTACGATTTTTAAAAGAATCAATTTGTGTTTTTTAAGTTATTAGCGTTTAAAACTGTTGTTGAAAATCAAATTTCGCGAATGATTTGTTCGTACCATCGAGAAAAAAACTCAACGCCAGTCACAGGTACACGCCTATCGTTGTTCTGAATCGTAATCGTTCTTCAAAACAAAAATTAGTTGATTATTGTTCGAGTATAGCGAAGAAATTCCCTACTTGAGATGGCCCGTAGAACTGTACAGTATACGACGAGTTCTGGTGGAATTCTACTCCTTCGGATATCCCGCATTAATTACGAAATTGAATAAAAATCTATTCAGCTATAACGTCATTGTTTACTCACACCTACGTATACAGCCTACTGCTGATGATGCGTACACAAAACTCATTTTAAAAGTCGTAAATCGAAGGGTTTTTTGAAAAATGTCTTACGCATTTCGTGTTAGCAGGAATCATTTTCGACGTGGCTGAAAATTTTAAACTATCAATAATTCTCGTTGTTGGGCACTCGTATTGTATTAAACCGTCGATAATATTACAGTGTACGGTTTTACGCGACCAATTAAGCTATCATAATTGCGAGCGTACAGAAACTTAGACGAGTGGATCGCCCTGAAAAAAGCAATTACGCCGCATACGTTTACACAAAATACGATAGAAATTATTATTAACCCGTTGGAGACGCACGCCCACTATTATCGTAATCGCGGTAGACGGTTCGTGTGGTAGGTGCGCGAGCGAGCTAAAACTAAAATATTATTAACGGTTTCCGGTAAGTATTAAAATAATAATTGTTGATACGATTATTGTTGTTATTAGTGGTGTTTGTTTTTGCGTTCCGAGCGCAGCGAAGAGTGTATCGTTTCGGCGATGACGTGTTTTTTTTTTCGCTTTCCCCAAAAGGAAAAAAAAAAATCGAGAGTTTTACGGCGAAGAACTTTTCAGGTTTGTGTTGACGTTTTCGAACGGTAGAAGAACGCTCGTCACGTTGAATACCGCGTTAAAGTTGGGATTTTGGCTTTGAATTCTGTTTGAAGCATTTTTCGATATTTTGTATTGTTTTCCGAGTTGTGTGCGCCGAAAACGGCAAATCCGGCGTCACAGAATACTATCGTTGTAAAAATCATTCCGTTTTCAAACCTTCATGTACCGAGTTAATACGTTTTTTGAAAAAGTTTTTGCTAGGTATAATACGCTATTTTTTTTAATTTTGTCTTTTTTATTTTAACCCGGGACACGTCGGACAAGACGGCTCGCTCAGAACCGTTTGTTTCGAGTGCGGGGTGGTTGCTTGCAGATATATCAAATAAAGCGGACGAACCGCAACTCCGAAACCGACGACCCACCCAAGTAGTGCGCACTGCACCTTTACCGCGGTACCGACCGTTTTTTTTTCAAAAATTATTAATGTACACGGCTTTACGTGGTTTAATTTTTTTACTTTTTTAAACGTGTCCCGCTCGAGTACGGACTGACGAACGAAATAACAGCGGTCTTTGGAACCGATCCAACGACAAGTATAAAATTGCGGAGAAGAAGCGTCCGTTATCGATGTTGTATATAAAAACTATTCAGAATTTTCACCGATCCGTATGCGTCAAATCAATCTCTCGTATTAGATACGAATCGCGGCCCGACGAATCGTTTGGCGTCCGTTCAAAGTCACGGACGGCCAAAATAAAGGCTTAAATAAAATGTAAAGGTACCCGAATACAGCTAAACTGCCGCGCGTTGACGCGATTTTTTCGACACTCGTCGCTACTGAATGTTTTGATTCTTTCGGAATGTTGATTTTTTCCTCTTAATAATTGCGTCTCGTCACAACTATTGCAGCTGCTCTGTGACCATTTACCGTGGATGTACGTGGAAAAAATCAGTTAGTAATTTTCGCCGGGGGGAAAAAATGAATTTCGGTAAACATTTCGTTTATAACGTCGTTATACGTTGTCGTGGTCAAACATTAATCGATAGTAATTGAGTTTTCAACGATCAGTACATAGAACGTTCCACCTATTGATTGATAGTTCACGTTCCCGATAAAAGCTTATGAATATGCGCAACATTTTTGACACGTTTTTGCGCGATTATTCTTAAGCTATTTAGATCGTTAGATCTTTACATCGTATAAGCGACTGCTCATAAACGTTCTTTCAATCGACTATGGTTACGTGTGTTAAAGTGCCATAATATTTGTTCGTTGCGTTATAAACTCATACGACGAAAATCGCTGCAGCCATCGACAAGTCAAAACGAATACTTAATTTATTTTTTTTTTCTATCCAGTTCAATGAATCAAATGGTTTTTTCACGCTCATATTGAAACAATTATCGTTGGACGGTCAACACAAGTTGTGCGTACGTCGTGAAAAATATTTTTCTAAAACCGAGCACGGTGGAAAGAATGTAGAGACTGTAAGAAAAATTCGGGCGTACCCTATATTTTTAGGCTGGCCCCGCGCTACTTGTTCGCAACAGCGTTTTTCCGCTCGTCTTACATAGGATGATCCGTCGAGGAAAACATAATTTTATAATACCCGCCCGGGTTTCTCGCATTCGTCAAAAAATAATATATTAATGGTAATATAACGACGTCCCGAAGTTGTGTCGCCATTGTTCGAGTTGTTACAATACGTCGGTATATGAATTCTTAAATAATGTTGTGTATCGTGGAAGGATAAAACACTATTATTGTTAATATATTTCATAGTTGATAAACTCGGACGCCTCCGAATAAAATGTCTCGCATTGTTCTACTCTCCGCCAACGGGTTAATCGAAGCGTGCCTGCAGCGGTAGACGCGTGTACAGACGAATTTCGCGAACGATAATTATGGCCGTCGAATTTGTACACTGAGACGCGGCGTTTCACTTCACGGTGAATAATAAAAAATAAATAACCATATAATCAACGCTGGTAAAGTTAACAATTTTCTTTTTAACTCGTCACGTTAATCAATAAAGAACAAAAAAGTTAAAATAAGTATAACGTTTATTTTTTAATTTCTAAAATACGTTAAGGCGGAGTGTCCGAAAGAGTTACATATTATTGAACTCCCAAAGGCGCATTCTACATACACACCGTATAGCGGTAGGCCATCTTAGCATCTTAGTCACTCCACTACTAAAACGATAATTAACAAATTTTTGTTTTAAAAAATGATTAGCTGTATAAGCTGAAGTTGAGTTTTTTTTTTTTTGGAATTAAAAAAAAAATATTAATGAATTTTAATTTTCAACGACGAGGTGAATTTTCAAACCCTAATGGTCTTTAGACGAAAATTTTTTTGTAAAAATCGGCAAACGTATATGCAACGCATGGCAAAATGTACACAACGCACATTTAAAAGTTACAAAATCCTAATTACAAAACCTAAACTAGTGGGAAAGAACTTAAAATTCTATTTTTAAACTGTCGTAACCGTCTAATTATAATAAATAGAAAATATTTTTTAAGGCCATCGTAAGCCTAGTATTGACACGTTTATTGAATCAAACCAATTAAGCAAAAAAAAAAAAAATGATTGGATCCTTGACTTCTTTTTAGGGTTACACAAATAAATTTATTTTTCTTATAAAATATATTTAGGAATCATTTTAATAATGTTTATTGTGTGATCTTGAATGAACGGTTTATGGAAATAATTGAAAATAATATAAGGATAAAACGTTTTTATTTTGTTACTAAATTTTTTTTTGTAATTAGAAACACGTTTGTAGGAAAATGTGTTATTTTGACAATGATGCTATACGTAATGTTGTTAGATGAATATTTTTTTTTATCCGGCTAAGGCATCGCTCAGAACACGGGTGTATTTATAATACTTTTTACTATTTTTATATTAAAAGGTGATCCTTTGTATATTACATAAATTGGCACCGGTCCAACCATTCGCTCCGTTTTCACGTATAGTAAAATCACTGTTATGCGTATCCTCTGCACACACCTAACCTAAGGGACATCTCGAGGTCGGTGTAATAACTTTTCTTTTTGTTTCGGAGATAATAATTTTAAACGAATTTGAACTTTTGACATTTATACCGTTTTCACATCACTCGTTGTACCTAACTTTGCCCTCAAACTTACAACTACAATGTTTCTATCGTAACGAGATATTTGTTTTGAAGATAAAAAAATATAATACGACACGCGTAAGAGGACGCACGTATCGCCGACGAAAGTGGTGAAAATCACTATATTGTCCGGAACGAGTGTAAAAAATGGTGAACTCTGACCACAGGAAAAAAGAAAAACAACAAACCGCAATGACAAAACAAAACATTTAAGATCCAAACACTTTTTCGTGGAACATTAAATGCGTAAAATTCAAAAATTCCATAACTCCCTCAGAAATGATCGAAATCGTTTGAAAACTAAGCGGTAGACTCATTAGGCTGTTTCTAATGACTCGTATAAATTGCAAGTCGAACGGAGCACTTTTGGGAATTTGACCGTCCTCAGAACTTGAAAAATAATCAAAATTTTAAAAAACGCTTCATACGAAGTACCGTCTGTGATCGATTGTCTATCTTTTGTAGTACGTTAAAATTGGAGCATTCTTTCTACTAGAAAAAGTGATGACAAAAATCGAAAAAATCTAAATCGACGTGTAAAAAACACCCCGTGAGAAAAACACGGCCGCCCGGAACAACGACAGAGTTTTCAAAGTTCCGTAACTTCCTCAAAAACGATCGACTGAAATTTCAGCGGAACACCCGTCGTAAGAGGGTCTTACGAAATGTGCGAATTTCAAGCGCAAACGGAGCACTTTTGGGAATTTGACCGTTCTCGTTTTTTCCTCAGAACCTCGAAAATAATCGAAATTTCAAAAGAAAGCTTCAAACAGAGTACTGACCATCTCGGATCCGTTATCTTTCTTTATAAGGGGGTATCGTGCGTTAAAATAAGAACTATTGATCGCAGAAAAAAAAAACACCATTGTAAAACCAACGCATTCTTCGATAAAACGCTCAGAATCTAAAAAAAAAAAAAGAGAGTCGAAAAACAAAAAAACCGTTACCAATGTGTATCATGCGTTTCGGGCACAATAACGTTCGGCGAGTGTGTACGCGCGCGCATTTCCGACCGACTGCTTTCGCGTAGAACACGATAACGTTGAGCTCGGAACAGCCGACGCGATTTTTTTTGATTTTTTTTACGATTTAATAATCACCCCCGTACGATTCCAGCGCCGGTTTTTCTCATTCCGTTTCGCGCGCACATATTTTACCACCTGCGACCACCTGTTACCTTCGATCGCGCGCTAACCCCGTCACGAGCACAATCCGCCCCCGCCGTCTCGTGTAGCCGTTTTCCAGGCAAACGTTACGAGATTATGATACCCACGTACGTATCGCACAAAACGCGTGTACCACGCGCGTATTATATATCCACGTGTATAATAATATTAAAACATTTACGAAAGCCACGTGTGTGCGATTAAAATACGATTTCGGTTAGTGCAGCTTTTGTACCGCCGCCGCATCCGGGAACAGCTGCCGTCGCGCGCTATACCTACGCGCGCGCAACACGCGGTCCGATACGATTTCGTTTACGTTTTTTTAATAAAATCCCGAACGTGCGGTATTTTTTTTTTGCGCGGACGATAAAAAACGGACGACGGCGGTGGCGGCGCGAGGTAAAATTTATACGCGGGCGAAGTACACTTAAAGTTATGGCCCTTTTTTGGCCGTATTTTTCTACGGTTAAGTCCCTTTGGAACGCGAGGTCCTTTTTGAGGTGCGGGGCCGTGGCCCACTCCGCCCAGCGCCGCCACTGGACGACGGCGTTATGGCGCTCGTAGTTTGTCGCGAAAACTGACCGTGCGTTAGCTTGTTCCGCGAGATTGTGTAGTCCAAGTTTGGACAGTACTGGCAAACAATTGAACAAACACACTCGTTTCACAGTTTAACAGGTAACACACCGCAGTCGACCGGGTTTCTAATAACGTCCCTCAACCCGCACTGGGCACTTGTACAACATTATCTTATATTCTCGTCAGTTTACCGCAATAGTTCGATTTTTTTCTCTCACTCTCGTGACACTACAACGAGACCGCCGTCCGGTAACCGCGTAAGGTGGTTATTTTTTAACGACTCTTTTTTGCGCGCCTTTTACCATTTTCAGCCGTTGCGGAGACGATCAAAGATTTACGCCGTACGGTAAGAGCGCTCGAGTACAATACTATCGGTAACGTTTTACTATAAAAGTAACATTGCTTTCGGTCGAAAGTTTTTTTTTCCGGTCGGAATCGTTTTTTCTCTTTCTTCGCTTCTCTCGTTTCCAATTTGAAAACGTAGCGTGTCGAGTAGTACAACGCACAAGTGGAATACGTCCAGCATTAATAGGTCCCGGGAACATCGGCGTATATACCTCTTCGGGGGGTAAGCGCTGCGCAAAATATCCTACAGTATAATTTGTCACAATGTACATCGTTTTTTTTTTATGTTCGAGCTCCTTTTTTTTGAGAACTTTTTCAAAAAAAATATAACTTTCTAAGCGCTGCCGAACGGGCGCTGTTCGGGAGAAGAAAACACACGTAGAAAAAAAAAAAAAAATACGCGAAAACGTAATGTCAGCTCTTCTTCACATATCCAAACTCGTTTGGTTCCACGGCGATTTACCAAAAAAAAAACGTCGCTCCTCCTTTCAATCACGCCAAACGTATCGCTCGACCTCGCTCGCACGGGAGCAGCAGCAGCTATACAACAGCGACGTTTGTTCGCGCGGGTTTTTTAAATTTTTATTTCGCTGATATGTTATTAAAATAATAACACCGTCGAAGCGAATAGTAGTAATAATAATAGTATCGTTATTATTAGCATGAAATCGTTCCGGGACGAACAACCGACGGGAAACTGCCCGCAGAGGGCCGACGGCGGACGCTACCGCGGTACCTATCTAATTTAGCATCATTAGTCAAGAAGACGGCGCGGCCTCCGGATCGTGTACGTTATATTACACACACGACGTGCGTTGTCGTTGTTGTTGTTGTTGTTGCTGTTGCTGTTGCCGGTTTTCTTCATTTGAAACGTATACACACAGGCGTGTAAAAAAATATTTCTTTTTTCCGCGTTTGACCGATTTAACGATAGTTACGTAGAGAGAGCAGGGCGAAGGGACACATACACCGCGTTCATATACCTCACAGGCGTGTTTCATAATTTTTCTCTTCCTCCTCGTTTTATTTCGTTTTTTCCTTCTTCTTCTTCTTTATTACTATGCTTTTTTAGTATAGCATTACGTTTTTCAGTTTCCTTCACCCGCCTTCCGCCGTACTATACGGGTATTATACACGTTCTTTCGTAACGACAGCGCGTCTTGAGACTTTGCGCGATTCGAACGAGTCGGGGCCCGTCGGAGATTCCGGGGTCACTTCGGGTTTGAAACATTTTACTCTCCGCGAAACAATTCGATGGAAACATTGCGGGAAAATAAAAACATTTCTTTTCCCTAATCCATACGGTAAATATACTGAAGTCTAGCCGTCTGTAAAACAAGTGGTAAAATTAACGATTTATACGAGTTACATACTATGCAGCTTTACGTCCAACTGAAACAAGTCACCCAAAACAGCCGTTTATAAATCAGCACTAAAAATTTGTTTTTTTTTTACGATATTTCAGAACACGAAAATCGTTTTGATCACAAGACGGAGCTATTCGGTTGGCCACAAAATGAAATAAAATTGTTTCGTATTCTACGTTTTGCGCCAACGCGGTAACAGCTTTCGGCCGTCGATTAATCGCCTTATTCTTTCGCTACGGAATAACATTTTGTTGTTTTGTAATAATTCCGTGATGTTAAAAACACGATCAAACCGTTATGACGTACGACTTATAGTATATAATTAACTTTTAAAACGACAAGGACTGTACGCACTATTGCGGTATAGAAGACAGCTGCTATACTGCAGTTGGAATTGGCAATCAGACATGAGATTAGGTAATTTTAAACAGAGAAAACAGACACAAAACGTAGGTGTACACATTTATAATATGTATGTACAATAAAACACATACAGGTGAATATCATAATATTACGCATTGTACGTGTAAAATATTTATTTTAATTCAACTTGGAGTACATTTGCAGTACGCCTAGTAGGCCGTTTTTTAAGGAAATAGCACTACGTGGCCAATGCTCAATTTTTAACAAACACTGTGCACTGTGTACATGTTTTTATCGCCCGGTATATGCCAACAACTGGAATTTTGTGGCCAAAATTTTCAAAGTGCCAAAAAAGCCTTTTGGCCACACAAAACTTACTTAAAAAACGCCCTGACGCCTACTGTTTATTTTGACGGACACTGCGTTTTCATGGGTCCGAAATAATTACCTTTTTATTTTTTTCCCCCGACCGTTACATATTATCCTATAACACATTCTGTTTTAGTGTCTTCTCCAAACCGATACCGTTATTGAATTTGCGAAAAACAAACATTCAATTCTTTCGAATCATTTTTTTCTTCAATGTCTCGATACATCACTTTTATGCGAGTGAATTACTCTCTTACCTAACGTTAATTATTCCAATAAATCTACTTGAACGTGATATCATAATTTTTTTTTACAAAAAAAGTAGTATTTCGATCTATATAATAGAATATCTAACTGATTTTACAAAATAAAAATCCTATTTTTTTTTTGTTGTTGAATTCCAAAGCCTTAACTTCATCCGTAGCTATACATATCATGTTCTAATTATTGTGTCTTCTTATTGTGCCACAGAAAAAGATTAATCTTTGTTTCTGATTTATTGAAAAAAGAAAAGTTAAAAATAGAGCGTTATAATATAATATTATAACCATGTTTTTACTTTTATTTATTAATATATTTTTTCTTTTTTTTTTTTTCATTTTCATTAAAGTTACACCGGCTCTCTTATCCATTCACGTGTGATCCAAAAGTACGATAGAACTTTTTTAATTTTTTTTTTTTTTCGAAACATCACCGACGGGTTTGACGGGTCAACCACACGCGACTTGTAGGGAAACATAATATAATAAAGCATACACAGGGTGTTTTTTTCATTTTTAATAGAACGCTTAATTTTCTGTGGTAATTGCGTCTACGCGATAACAATAACATTTTTAAGACTGATAGACATGGGGAAAAATACGTATTTTAAAAGTACTGTTATACACTCGAACACTCATCCGCAAACGAATAGTGTTCCGAATAAGATTACTTTTAAATTATAATATTATATACTTAAATTTGAAACAGATTGATATCAGTATCTCGAATTAAATGTGATGGAGAAATAATAATGTAAGTTTATGTACCGTCATTTAGATACTCCGTGTATAAAAAGTACGGTGTTTCGAATACATTAAAAGACTGTAAATTTTAAATATATTCCAAACACTATTCGTTCGGATAGTACTTATAACCATACTCACCGTCCGAACAAAAGTCGACGGTGTTGTGAGAAAAATAGAAAAAAGAACCGCGGTAAAGGTGCAGTAGCGACTACGCTTTGGGTGGATACCGTTGGTTTCAAAGTCGATTTCGAACATTTCAAAGATTATAAAGATTATAACGATTCTGAGTGAGCTATCTAACCTAGTAAGTCCTGGGTGAAAATGAAAAAGATCACTCCTATTTGCCATTTTCTTCATTTTCGGGACACAGCTCGGAAAATAATCAAAACGTCGAAGAACGTTTCGACTAAACCAAAATCTATTGCCGAAATCCCAATTTTTACGTAGCGTAACGATTGGAGGGAGTTTCTACGCCCGTAAACGCCGTTACGAACCTGAACATTTAAAATTTTTCGCGCCTCGATCGATTCTTTCGAGGCGAAACTCAAAAAGCGAGCGAAATTTCCAAAAAAAACTCTTCATCCAAAGTACCGCCGGAGTACACGAACCTTGTAGAAAAACCGTCGGAAATCTGCGCGCTCCTCGATCAGTGTTTGTCGACGCGGAAAAAAAACGCCGTCGTCGTGATTTTACACGGTACTCGGCGCCTCGCTCAGAATCCAAAACGCGGTACGTAAAATCCACAAAATTACACGATAAACATTAATCGATTCCACGTGAATTCTACCCGTGAGCGAACATCGTAACGGATTCCGAAACGCGTTCGACACACTGTACACGTAAACAGTTTTTTTTTTTTCGTACACACGTGTATATATGTGTTGCAGTGCGCGAGTTTTTCGACAACTTTTGCGGCGGCTAATTACGATAAAAGCAAAAATATTGTTGTAAAAAAAACTCGCGCGCAACACAAATACACGCGGGACACGGGTTCATTAATAATAAAACGATTTATTGTACGGAAACCGTTCGTCGAACGCGAGCACGTTCGAAACTCGTATTATAACACGTCTTTTCGCGCCATCGACTCAACCCGCTAGCTTCATTCGCACGTTTATATTATTCGCAACAACAATTATGCTACCGTTTTTAAAAGAACGTTTCATTTTTTCACAAGGGAACTCCATTTTTTACGCGATCGCCGTGAAAGTAGTAAACGATGAGCTTTTTTTTATACACAATTTTACCACGTCCGCCCCAACTGTATTTTTCGCGTAGCGTAAAAGATTACCTAGCGGACTTTGTTTTTAGTGACATTCATTACGGCTGTGCCTCGTCGGGTGAAACTATTATTTTTAAACTGTAACATTTTATGTAATCGGTTCTTTTCGTCAGTGCGACTGCTCGGGCGTACCGTTTTTTTTTTTTAAAAGTGTCGCGGGTAGTGAACAAAAGTTGAAATCTCCTTGGACGTAGATTTTTCATAAAAAAAAAAAATGCATTTACTTTTCGAGACAAATCTTTTCGGTAAAAACATATTCGGAAACTACCAAGAACGATACGAATTTTTGTTTACGCCTCTGAATGCGCGCGCGGATCGTGTGATATCGTGAAAAGTTTGGAATAGAAACCACGGCACGTCGGAGGTGACGCCTATACACGTACACGTAGGACAGTTATGTTTCTCTAACTGCACCCGACTGCGACGCTTTACCAAGTCCATGATGATTTTTTGAATTTTTTGAATTTTTTTTCATGCCATTCTCGGCCTTTTTCCACGTAAAAGACAACGGTATATTGTAATATAACACATATTACACGGTCGAAGAGAACGTCAGCGGTATGAAAAATTAAAATTAAAAAAAAAAACGAAAATTCGCAGGTACCGTATATTGTTATCGTATACGTTTATTATACTAGTAGGTGTAAGGAAATCACTATTGTTATTTTATAGCGAGACAATTTTATTCCATTAACCGAGCTCGCGGACATCGAAAAGGGTCGCGAAGGGTCAAGTAATTGTTTTATCCCTGCGCATATATGTATGTACGCCTCGGCTTTAATAATAATAATAATAATACAGATATATTATATACAAACCTTTAAAACGTTTCATACACTTGACTAATGCACAACGTACTGCACACACGCCGTACAATTTATAACGCGTTTGATGTACACTTTTACATTTTTGTTTGTTACGTTATTGTATTGTTTTTAAAAAATCTAGGATTACTCCGAGTTGCGAGGGTAGTTTGACGGAGTTGCAACTATAATATACGCTTTGGATGGGTTTGGAAGTTTTGGTTCAAACGCGTGTTATCTGAGAGCAACGATGGTTCATCGCTTTCGAAAAACCGATTCTGAGCTCAGTTGTCTAGTACGCCTGTGCGTCCTGGTAAAATTTTCGACAATTTCTATACTTGGCTCAAAAATCTCCGAAATCGTTTGAAACCCGTATCTCACCTATTTAAATATTACGCGAAAGTTTCAGCTCGTTCCGATCGTCGTTTCGGACGTTTTGGCCAAAAACCTAAATCGATGTGTCTGATTTCGTAAATTTCGTCGTAGTACATGACTCGGTAAATAATTAAAATATCGAAAAATGCTTCAAATAAAATTAAATTCAAAGCTGAAATCCCAACTTTTATGCGGTATTTTAACGTAACGATTGAAGCATTCCTTTTACCCGAACGCGTCAACATGAAAATTTCAAATTTTTCTCCGTAAAATTCTGGATTTTTTTTCGTTTTTGGGGTAAAACTTAAAAAGAAAGCGAAATTTAGAAAATGCTTCAACCAAAGTACCACGTGAGTGCGTAGTCCTTTCATTAGAGGTACTGATTTTTAAAATCGGAACATTCCTTCTATACGAAAAGTTTTTGAGAAAAAAAAAATATCATCGTGTAAACAATACATTCATCGCTGCACTCGAAATCGATGAGAAACAACTTTTTTCGGCACGGACCCCATAAACCTCTTCTCAGGTACGGCCCCTATAATTATTGTGTAAGTATTGTAGAAGAATAAGTGTTACGCCGAATTTATGGCCCTTTAATCGATTTTATACGGCGAACAAATCAGAAAATTTATCAAATATTTCATCATAAACCCATTATTAGTGCGTATTTAAAAAGTAAAAGATCATCCGGTGACATCCGATGTTTCAAATACAATTTTTACCGGGAGACTGAACGGAAAGAGGCTTAAGGGTTCACCGATACAGCTAGACGGGAGGATAAGGTGAAGGTTTTTGAAATATCACAAAGAACGAGAATATTGAAGACTGTGATAATTGGAGAAAAGTGGTCGAGGCGGCGAAGGTCTCACATGGACTGTAAAAGATAAAGAAAACAAAAAAATAGAAGGTTAAGTTAATTTGCACAGTGGCGTACCAACGGTATAAACCATCCCCGAAATTTATGGAAAATAACTTTTTTTTTAAACTTAAAATTTTTTTTTTCAATTATTTCGTTTACATCGCTTCGTTAACAAAGGTTCCTCTCCCAAACTTAGGACTTGGTGCGCTAAAATTATTACTATCTTTCGAAATTTGATGATATTACATGAAATCTATCGTGATCGGTCGCGACTTTTCGAATTACATCACATATACCTACGTATTTATTGTAAATTGTTGTAATTTTTTTCCTTTGTTTTTTAACTAAAAATCAAATAACCATAATGTGTGTATGGCAGTACATAGTAAACTATAGTTCGCATACATTTAGATCCGCGGCAAACAGCGCGTCATCTTTTTCATACTCTTACGACATTTTTTTGGACCGTAGGTATTATTATTATACACGCAGTAAATAACAATATTAATAATAATTGTACACGAGTCGCCGCAGAGTCGCAATATTTTTTTTTTTAAAAACATATAATTGATTCGATGTGGCTAATCTTTCCGTGTATTCGCGTGCACGGGGAAACGCATTGTCACGTAGAATAAAAAACGAAAAAATTCCGCCGCGTAACCTCGAACGATAACGACTTGACTGCTAAAGAAGACTATTTCTGCAATTATAATCGGGATCGCTCTAAAAATAAATGACATCACTGTGGTGCAATCATTTTCGTTGGTTCTATCGTTATATTTTCGGTTATTTTATTATGGCCAAATGACGAAAATATCGTAATATTACCTTGGTTTCAATCAATCAATACCTAACATTTACAGCGTTGTTTCGGTCGCAAAAAGAATCAGTAGTCTGTGACATTTTCTGCGCGCCAGAATAGTGTTCTATATTACGGAATGATCTTTAAAAGTAACGCAACAAACCGAAGTCTCTCGTTTGAAATAGGCGAAAACTCGGTAGGTAGCTAACGTCTATAGTGGAACTGTGCAGCGAACCGAAAAAGATATCTGAAAAAGACGAGCAGAAATATTTCGAAATTTTTCAAGAACAACGCCGAATCAAAAACAAACGTAAAAAAACAATTATATTTGCTTACAGGATAACGATATGATATTGTATACGTACGTTTTTACGTTCCTCGAAAATTTTTCCAGTCACGCGCGCGTTGTCTCCGCGAATTCTTTGATAATTTTTTTAGACACTCGTCGGATGACATTTTTTTTTCAAATAGCCGATCTATACTTGACGTGCCGCGTAAAACGTGTAAATTTATTGAATTACCTACTTGTATTTCGTTTAAAATAATTAATACGATCCACGCACTTTTATAAAATACTCAGTACGGTGGATTTTATATCGAATGTACGAAAACTACGAGTCTTTTTTTTTACTCTTTCGCGTAAAAAAATCCGAATAAAAAACCGATTCCAATTATCAGCCCCGACTTTGTACGGCCTCGGTAAAAACATTTAATAACAATATAATTATAACCCACACCAGTGGGCACCCGGTGACGGCGGCGGTGGCGGCGCGTAAGTTTGGTATGCGGCGATACATAAATTGTCCGTTATTATTTATACATCTGCGGAACGATCAAAATAATAATGATACGCTGGTAAAATATACTATGGTGAAAACGAAATCCCAACCCGTTTCCACTCGGCCACGTTCGAGCCTCGTCGCCACTGCAGGTATTCAGTGGCAAGTACCTACTTTAACTATCGTACTGTTTTCTCCAAAACGCATAATGTTGTAGCATAATGTAATAACAACGACATTCGAAGATCTTTTTCCAAAAAGGATCGTGCGAAAAAAATCATTCCAACAGTAGGTACATACCAAGTAGGTGCATACTTGGTGCAGGTTACAGATCAAATTAACGGGAAAAAATCGCTATAACCATGTCGAGTGAATTTATTCGATCTTTTGAGAACGCTCGTAATTTTTCATCGCGATTGTTCGACGACGGAATAAAACAACGTAAACGGGTTTGAAAGCTTACGGATAAATTTTTGACATTTTGACCTAACGGATTACATTTGGCATTACGACCATAGCTTGGAATTGTTTCTCCTTTGAAGTGCTTAAAATTAACGGAACTTACGAATCGTTGAACACGAGACGAACAATCTTGGAACAAAAAATATATAAACGTATAAAATATAAACACGTGAAGGATTTTTTTTGTTAAATAAAATAAACTGAACTACAGCAGATTCTTCACTAATTTAACTAATCGACTGTACACGCGTATTAACTTTTAACTGAAGTTTGAAAAATGAATTAGCTATGATTCTTTCCAGCCTTGCTAACAGCTGGAAGCGATGGGTGGACGATTCGTTTTAAAATTATCATGTGAATTTCATACAATTTACCAATGTAAAACAGCAGATGATAGCCGTGGTTTTGCGTGATCGAATTTGAAACCCCGTTCTTCATCCCAAAAATACGCCACTGCAGTCCATCGTATAGTGTTTCAACAAACTGAACCAGTAAGAACTTCGTAAAAAAATTTCTGCATTTTTCGATCAAAATCAAAAGGACAAAATAAAATCGGTAAGACGCGTCGTTATCGATCCGTTTGACGACATCGTAAGGCATAAAAGCAATGCATAATAGGATTATAAAACGATCGTGGCTCGCTATCTCTAGGTTCAAACGATTTTGGTATCCTTTTTTTAGATTCTGAACGCAGCGCAGCGAGGAACGTTTTTACAATGACGTTTTTTTTTTTTTCTGTCAACAACTTTTCGTATAGAAAGAAAAACGCTCCGATTTTCAAAGTCAGTACCTCCAATAAAAGGTTTAAGATCTCCGTCAGTACTTTGGTTGAAGTTTTTTTTGAAATTTTGCTTGCTTTTTGAGTTTTTCCCCCCAAAAAGAATTGAGAATTTTAATGCGAAAAATCAGGAAACTTTCAGGTTTGTCATAACGTTTTCGGGTAGAAGAATTGCTCCAATCGTTACGTTTAATACAACGAAAAAAAAATTTACTTTAAATTTGATTTTACCTGAAGCGTTTTTCGATATTTTGATTATTTTCTAAGTTATGTGCCGACGAAATTGAAGAAATCGCAAACGTCAGACGTAATATCGATTTTTGGTTTATGACATTCAAAATAACGATCGGAACGAGCCGAGACTTTCACACGATATTCAAACAGGTAAGATACGGGCTTGATAAAAGGTTCATGTGAATTCGAAAACTTTGAGCTAAGAGCAGAAATTTCTCGATAAGTTCACCGGGTCGGGTCAGTTTTTAGAACGCTAGAAAACTGCAGAGCTCGCTCAGAATCGTTTTTTCGAAGGCAAACGATTCATACGTTTCGGAACATTTCGCATACTTCGTACACAATATCGTATTACATTTCCAAAGAAAAAATAGCGTCCACCGTTGACGTTGTTTAAACGCCTCAAAAACATGGCTGCTTCTCGGGGCGGGCGGAGTTCCCAGACGGACGTGACGCGAGCAGTCAATCAACTAACTATATATCGTAGTGTTTCTCCGCCGCAGCGAGAACCGTGCGAATCTCCGGTCCAGTGTGCGATGTTTCGTCGTCGCCCTTTTCAACGATTTTGCTGGATCACACGCTACGGCTTATACACACGATCGTTTGTACTTACTTTGCAAAAACACTCGGTTTTCGAATACAAATTTCGTCGAAAATCCCGTTCAGAGGAGACTATAATATTATACTGTTGAGGTTTGCCAAAAATTTGCTTTCGACTCTCCCGACGTCGCTTGTTTCTGATCTTAAATAGGTGCAAATCGTGTTCGAAATTGAATTAGACGACGCTGTACAGCCATTTTTTGGTGGTTTTAGAACGGAAAGTTTCGACCACCCTAAAAATCAAACGTTTTGCACGAAAACGCGCGGAAATGTGGAACTCGAGATTGTTAACAATTTAAAAGAGAGAGCATATGTTTTTTAAAACCGTACGATATTAAACTGAAAATCTCTTCGTTAGTTTTTAAAATTATCAAAAAAACTTCTAGTATATTTAACGCCAAAATCTATCGAAGAATCGTGCGCATAATGTCAAGCAATTTTTTTTCTCGAAAATTGTGGAAAATCGTCCTCCTCGGTAATCTTTTGTACGAAAATAACTGAACATTCAAAAAGTTCAACGTGATAAAGTACAGGAATTTTAAAATGTTAAAAATTTTGAAATTAGAACTGATTTTGGAAGGGTGATGGCGGATAGGTGACCTCGATATTTTACGGGGGGAACTTCTTTGTTTGTTTTTATCTAAATACTAATCGTTGTAACTTATTTT
Organism: Hormaphis cornu; assembly: GCA_017140985.1. Classification (NCBI taxonomy): domain Eukaryota; kingdom Metazoa; phylum Arthropoda; class Insecta; order Hemiptera; family Hormaphididae; genus Hormaphis; species Hormaphis cornu. The sequence goes on along the minus strand of CM029362.1, from coordinate 2,854,447 downwards.
CGTCAAAATCTACATAATAAATTAAATTTAAAAGAAACATCGCGGTAAAATCAATGTGCTTTGTCCGACCTACGCTTAAAATCAAAATAAAACTATTTCGAAATCAAATCGATTTTATAAAAAATACTCAAATGACCTCTAACACGATAGGTGTTTGCCGTTGCATTGATAATATTGTTTTAATATCATTCGTAGATGTATAACATAAGCGCTATCTAGTAGTGTTTGTTGAAAGACAATAATGCAGTGAACGCTGTTCTCCGATAAAAATGTTTCCTGAAAAACAGTAACTATTTATTATATTGAGTTCGATTGGTTTCCAATGTTTTCTAAAAATCCATTTTGGGAAACCAATTATTTTCAGCTCTGGTCTGTCACATTATATTATGTTTGTCAACTACTTTAATTATAGTACTACGTATAGGTACCGTTTTTTTTTTCCGTACAATATTTGTTGGTCAATCAGATTTTTGAACAGACCTAGACCGATTTTGTCAAGTTGTTTTGACCTATAGATACGCAATGACTTTTAAAATTTTTCAAAAACAAGTAACCAATTTTAATACAATATACTCGTAAAAAACACAATTTAAAAACAACAGATATGTATTAAAATATATTTATATATATATAATGCTTTGATATATAATGCTGGGTAATCTAAGAGAAAAGTATAAAGTTTATATATTTATAATATTATTTGATCTACACAATAATAATAAAACGAAAACAAACATTTTTGTAAAAATATAGCCGTACGAGAAGTGACTTGACTTTCATAAATTAACTAAAAATTTTAATTTCAAAAACATGCCAAAGTGTTGAAATATTATTGCACAGGTATAAATTACGAAAATATTAAGCTACGCTTATAAGACTCTTTTAAATGATAACAATATACCCACTTAATTTAAAATAACATAAATTTCAAACGGAAGTAGGTACAAGATACTGGGTTTTGTTTCTTTAAAAATATTTTTTTCAAAAGCAATTTTATTAAATGAGATTGTTGTGATAAGTTTTTTGATAGGTATACTCAGATAATATTTTTGAGTGACAAAAAAACAATAAAATTCACACAATTTTAATAAGATAGACAATGCAAATACAAAATAAACAAGCTATATGTAGATAACACAGCACTAAAACAAACGTTTAAAAACCTCTTATTTTTTTTCTAGGTGTCTATATATTTTAGATTTTAGTGTTTTACTCTCAATCTTTCATAAATGTATACGTTTTAAAAGACGCGCTAGGACTGAATAGTGTTTCGAAACACTACACTTTTGTGCAATTTGTTTTTTGTTTTTTTACATTGGGCCAAATATTATGCATTTAAAATACTTGGCTATTTTTTAATACCTTTTGTTACAACCTATACTATAAAAAACATTATAAATAGAACAGTAATAATTGTAGTCTGGCGAATTGTGGTTATCTGTATTTCTGTACAACTGTGAATTATATTAGAATATTGATGCACATCAATTGCGACTTAAAATTTAAGGCATAATAAACTCCTGTTATAAAAAAAAAAAAAAAACAAAGAATTTCATGTCACAAACCTTATATGCTCTAAATAGGACAATAGTATAAAAAAAAATTGTTAACTCTTAAAATAGACGAATCATTGCAAAGGTATACTTTATAATTGAAGAAAAATCGTGTTTTATTCTGACCACCCCGGCTGTTTGTTAGGAGAAATACCAATATGTTTTTTTTCTTACACGATAAAATCAAGGAAAGTATTAATATTATTTATTATTATTCGAGGTTGTTAAACGTTTCATACAACGGCCCCTATAGGCTGAACTGACAACAAATTATTCCCACACGAAGTGTAATTGAAACATAGATGGCGCTTCGCTATTGAAATGTAAGCTCGTACGTATTTTAAATTATTGTTATAATCAGTTGGACGCGCAAACAAACAAAATAATATTATATTATTAGGTGTAGAAACACGGTTACATATTTCGATTTACAATCTTTTCGTGTTTAAAATCGTTTATGTTGAAAATAATATGCAGGTAATACTCAAAATTGCATTGTTATCGCCTTCGATAAGTCGTTCGTCTACGTCAATTATTCGTTGCTTCTATTTTTAACTGTGAACTTATGATATTTTAACTTTATCCGTTACGTCAGTAAAACGTGAAAATTTCAATAAATTAAAACGACTTTTGCATGGTTAAAAAACGAAAACAAACATTAAAATAACAAAATAATATAGTGAATTGAAAACGTTCATAAACTAAAACAGCCATAATATGCTAACTGATTTTAGAAATGTTTTAAACGTGATAAATTAAGTGTATTATTGAAAACGTGTTTAGATTGTGTTAATGTTCCGAGATTCTAAGCTGAAAGCCAACGATTTTATGAAACAATAACTGTGAAAATGTATAAATTTGAAAATTTTGTATGTAGGTACCTATACTAGTTATCCGAAAAGGTTACGAGTTATTCAAAATCTATATCGATTAGGTCTACGTTTGTCTTACCAAATTTAACTATGCGTGAACATTCAATTAGCGGCTAATTCAAATAATTTTTCGAAAATATTGATTTTACGTTTTTGCCACGTAATTCAAAAACTACACTAATTCTACAAAACCCACAGCGATTCTACAATCGGAAAAAGTGTTTCCGGAAAAAATGTCATTGTTAAACCAATGTACATTTTCAATTTTTTATGCGCTCCGAATCCAAATATACTATGTTCCAAAAATTAACAAGCAACTCGCCAATACTTTTTACCAACGACGGAAACCAATGTAGTGAAGCTTCAAAAATTAATAAAAACAAAAAAAAGAAGTAGAAGGTAATATGAAGATTTCAGCCCGTTGCAGGTACTATGTAACTTTCAGAGACATAATTGTAATACGAATCTATGGAGTCGAAAAAAATAAAAATTTGAATATTGTTTTCAAAACATTGAAATCCGAGCACTCCGGATAAATAAAGGAAACCTAATACGTATTCGATCGGTTTCGAGCGTTCATTTTACGGTCCGCGTCATGTTGACACAATATTTTTGAAAATATGCTAAAAATATGTAAGTAAAAGACGTAAGTGACGAAAATAATAAATTTGCCTGTTATATAGGTGATATTATATTATAGGTACTATATCTAATACCTAAGTATAATACACAGTTGTTCGAAAAAGTGCGTTATACTTTTATACGTAGTTTTGAGAGAAGCTATCTATTTTTTTTTATAAAAGTATTAATACTACGGTTTTTAATGAAAATATCAGTCGCGACTCACTACTTTTTTTTTTATATAAATTATAATTATCTTTTTTTTTGTGTACAATTTGTGTTAATACGTAAAAAAAATAATATTTTGATAACAAAAAATGTTGCAATATTACGAAAAAAATCGTACTTTGTAACGTCCCTACATTTTCCAAAAAATAAAGTGATGATTTAAATTTTGAGCGCAGCGAAAAATATATCGTTTTTATAATGATGTATTTCTTTTTTCTGTGAACCACTTTAAGGGCGGTAAAAATGCTCTAATTTTTAAATTCCGTACCACTAATGAAAGGTATATAAACCCTGATAGTGCTCTGAGAGGTCTCAAATTTTCAAGTTCTAAATAGAAAAATTTGCAGCCATGAAACTGAGTAGAAACTATGGAAGAATACTAATAAAGGCAAGCGTGTTTTTGACATAAGCATAGATTTAATTTTTGACCATAACATCCAAAACATTGATCGAAAAAAGCTGAAACTTCTACATAATACTGAAAATGATAAGATACAAGTTTCATGATAGTTTCAAGTGATTTCGGACATTTTTGAGATTTTCAAAAAAATTTACCGGGACGCGTATACTCGTCCAGAATCTTTTTATTCAAAGGCAATGATTTATCATCGCTTTCAGAAATTAAATAGTGCGTTTGAACCACAACTTCCAAACCTTTGAGCCACCCGTAATCGCTACTCCGTCAAACAACCCACGCGACCTAAAGTGAACCCGGCTTTTTATTTTAACAATTCTTATTTGAACGACCTATACATAGCGGTGGGGTTCTTTAAAAAAATAAATCAAGTGCTTTAACAATAATCAATATACAGTATGCTTCAACGATAATTTGATTGAAGATTTTTTTAGATTCTGTGCGTTAGCGAAGAAGTATGTATTGTTTTTACAATGACATTTTTTTTTTTTTTTTTTTACTGCGATCCAAAGTTCTAGTAGAAAAACTGCTCCAATTTTAACGTATGATACCTTAAAAGATAGATGGTTGATCTGAGACGGTATTTCATTCGAAGCGTTTTTTGAAATTTTGATTATTTTTAAAATTCTGAGGAAAAAAGAAAACGACCTAATTTTTTTAATTACTTTGATCGACTTGAAATTTACATATGTCATTAAAAAGAGTTTTATGAGTGTACCGTAGAAATTTCAATCGATTTTGATCATTTTTGAGCGAGTTATGAGACTTTGACATTTTTGTTATTTCGAGCGGCCGTGTATTTCTTACGGGCGGGACAAATAATTACTGGAAACGTATTTTTTACATGACGATTAAGATTTTGTTTTTTCGTGATCACTATTTCAAGTAGAAGGAATGCTTCGATATTAACGTATGGTACCTCAAAATGTAGGTAATTGATCCGAAATGGTACTTTATTGAAGCGTGTTCTGAAATTTTGATTATTTTTAGATTTATGAGCAAAAAACGTAAACGGTCAAATTTAAAAAAAGTGCTCTGTTCGACTTGAAATTTATATATGTCATTAAGAAGGGTATAACTCGTTCACTGTTGAAATTTTAATCGATTTTGATCGTTTTTAAGGGAGTTACGGAATTTAAATTTTTTTGAATTTTTGAACTTTGCGCAGTTATTATTCCATAAAACCTCTGGTTTTTATGTTCAAGCCTCGAAACGATATAATACGATCTAAACAAGATACTGTTACATAATATTTGGTCGAAAAAATTAGAAAACTGGTCTGCACGATTTCGGTTTGCAGCCGATTTCGCGTTGTTATTTCGTCGTGAACCTCCGCATTCCGGGCGGCCGTGTGTTTCTCGCGGGAGGAACGAATTATTACGGGAAACGTGTTTTTCGCACATCGATTTAGATTTTATCGATCGTAACATCCGAAACGGAGATCGGTCCAAGTTGAAACTCTTACGCGGTACTAAAATAGACACAGATAAAAGTTTTTTATTGTTAAACTCGCTTCTACCGGGACGCATATGTGAGACCGCTAGACAACCGAGCTCGCTCGGAATCGTATTTTCCAAGGCAACGCGATTTGTCGTTGCTTTCAGATACGGAATTTCAAACCACAACTTCTTGACCCACCCGAAGCGCGGTCGCTATACCCCGTCAAACCACCCACGCGAGATCCTAGACTGATCCCTGCTGTTTTTCTTGTAATCGTGGAAATACATTAAAAGTAACCGACCGCCGACTTTACACACACACACACACACACACATATACACGCCGCACATTGTAAGTCAAACGAACCGGAGACGCGAGTGCGGGGGAGTGAGCGCCGAGGGGAAACAAAAAAACTACCCCGAAATGTCCGAAAAATTGATTACGATAACGGGTTGTTGTTTGAGGGGGTAGGTGATTTCGTCGACCCCCGCAACACTTTAGGCCTACTTTGGCTTCGAGTGAGCCGCCGAGTGGCCGGGACAGCTTTTCCCCGCGCGATAAAAATGTAACGCCGAACGGGAAAACACAATGGGGCGAACGCGCGTCCCCGACGGGTTTGTTGAAACCCTTTTCCGATTCAATTACGGCGATATTATTGGCACGCCGCAATAACACACGAAGGGGCGATCGTCATCCGACTGTACGATTAATACGCTCGTTTCGATAACCGTCGGCCGTATTTCAAAATCGAACGTTATTCACGAAGAACTAGTAAAACATTATGTTCCGAGACTATCTCACACGAGTACATCAATAATAAATATATATAATATAGTGCGGAGGAGCGCGGACAAAATTCGACATTTTTTTTCTTTTTTCCACTCGCAAGACCTACTAAAATGGCGGTGAAAAACAGTCGAGATTTCGCGCGGCTTGCGGGGGAAAAATACGCGTGTTGTCGACGTTTAAATCGAATTGATTAGTTTTTCACTCGACGACATAACAATCGTGAACGCGGCTACCGGTGAATATGTGTCGAATACGATTTAGAGGTAAAGCGTTCGGAACCCAAGTACACGATTTCAAAATCGGTGACATTCGTTGCGTTGAGACGAAGAGTTTTCGACTTTTAAAATAATTGTAAATCCCGCGAAACAAACACGGTTTCTAAGAGTCTGAATTCGACACACACGCAATACTGTGTACTGAGGCTCTTTTACTGTTATTAGTAGTAGTAATAGGTTAGGTCGAATTTTTCGCTCTTAACTGATATTTAAAAAAAAAAAAAACCAATCACTCAATATGTAATAATATGTAATCAATTTAATGGAGTTGTTTTTTTTCCCCGACGAAATCCGTTCTAAAACTCACTGTCATTCTACTCACATAATCTTAGATGGGTCGTTCGACTATTATTATTATTATGCTCGGGATTCCATAGTTTCCATAAATATATTATACGGTACACAAATTTTTTTGTTTTTTTAAGGGCCATGCGGCCGACGATAAAACAGGTAAACATTTTATGTACTTTTGTTTCGTAATATTTTGCTACCTTTGCGACACGGTGATTTAAAAAATTAAACACGTGCTCCGTTTCTCGCGCAGAAGAGATCAGCAGTTGATTACATTTTCTGAAGTATTATTAGAAAATCCGATCAATAGCTTCGCGATTTCGGCAATTTTCGTATTCCTACGCGTGACTGAACATAAATATTTGAAATTTCAAAAAAACGGTAGAGACAATAATTATTGTAATATAAAGCTGCCTATTTTCTACCCGGAGCATGCCGTGTTTTTTCAGAATTTCCGCGTCTAGCCAAGTTTTTTTTACGGAATATCCTACAAGAAAACGATCGTGTGTTCAACCTATTTTGAAGAATATTTCGAAAAACTCGTTTTGCTCTTTTATACGTATTTTATTACACCGTTTTTCGCGCGCAGTTCTGCAGCGGTAGGAAATCGGCCCCAGATTTAATTTTGCCAAAAGATTTAACAGCCAACAGAAATAATATTATTTTATGTTACGTAGAAACTTCGTGTGAAACTAGTACGAAATTCTCGTGTATCAAATACGAAAACCACATCGGTTCGCCGAAAAAATACCAATTTATTAATAATCTTTTCAAGTTCTATCATATTGTTATATTCGGCTAACAAAATACGATCGAAACTCGCGGTAAAGGCTCAAGTGCGCGCTATGTTACAATATGATTAAATATGTTCCAGTCGAACCGGCGGAAACATTTTGATGTTTCGAGGGAGCCGAGCAATAAGTTTACTTCGTATTCCCCTCGGACACGCGACCTAAGATCAGTAAGACTCGCCGTTATGATTAATTTCTACAAATACAAGCGATTGTATAGGTTCCATCCAAAGGCCTTTCTTCAAAAAACAAAATTATGATTGTACACGCGGTAATGTAATATTATAGACCCACTCTCACCGTTACGAATGTAAAGTGTATAGACAACGGCAAGTGTGACAGTGAGACGTCTTAAAACTTTCGAAAATTAAACACGCGGGATGATATAGAACGTATGTCTGGAACAGTTCGTGACACGAGGATGAACGGAGAAAGAAGTTCAACAACAGCATTCGCCTGTGCGACACATCTTTAAAGAGATGGAAATAATTACATAAACAATTGAACGAGTCAATTATCTCGAAATTCTGTACTCAACGGTCTGCAAATATTATACAAAAATTTAAAAAAAAAAAAATTCACAAGACGGAATAAATTTTCAAACATTTCACCTCTAAGCAAACTTCGCTCAATGAATTCGATTTCGTGTTGTATACAGAATGTTGAGCGCACAGAATTTGGATATTTGATTTTTGCGGCTCTTTATTTTATATCGACGGTTACGCAGGTATAGCATATTTCGAGAATCGATATCTAGCGTTTATATCTGTTACGGATATTGAAGTGGTAAATTTTCACCTCTTACAATAAGGACAGAACCCAATTTTAGATTCTTAGTGTGTAACAAAGAATGTATTGGTTTTCACATGATGTGAGTTTTTTAATTTTTATTCTTACCACTATATCTAATCACGACAACTCCTTCAGTATTGCTCAGATTCGTAAAGTCAGTACCTCTATTGATAGGACACAGATGGTACTACTTTGAGGAGGGGTCATAGAGGTTTAAGAGTGAAACATTTTAAAATTAACGATAGAAAAATTAAGCAAATATTAATTAAGAAAACGTTGAAAATTAAGGCGAACGTGTGCTTTTCACGTAATCGATTTAGATTTAAACAAAAATTTCAAAAATGTTTGAGCTAATTACTATATAGAACTTTGAAATTTTCGAAAATTTTTTCGTTATTTTTGTTCGATAAAAAATTGTATTTTTCACAGTAAGTTTTGAAAATTTCGTACAAGGTTTTCGACATGTAAATACATAATACGTTTCTAAAAAAATTCGAAAATCCGTAGTAACATTTGATTATTTTTGGAAAAAATATTTCGTAACTCCGCCAAATCAAAGATTTGAAAATAAAATGTGTTATGTAAACGAAAATGTTCTACCCGAATAAAAAGAAATCCGCACAATAGATTCCGAGAGCGTAGAGAAAAGACGTTGAAAAGCCGTGTTATTTTGATTAAAACAATGAAATTACGCAGTGTTGTGCTATCTACACCAATAAAATAATGGTCCAAATGGGTTGAAATTTCCACACGTTATTTAAACTAATAAACTATAAGCTTTGTGACTAATTTCCTTTATATTTCTCTGTTCGTATCACTGAGCTCAGATTCGTTATATTCGTAATCAATCGCTTGCACGTTTCGTATACGGCGAATCCTGTACACGCTGAACGTTCCAAAACCCATCAAACTACCGACGCGACCTGGGGTGATTCCGGATTTTCGCTTTTTTGAATTTTTTTTTTTTTTCTAGGGATTTGCCGCGAGGTCAATGCCACGGACCAAAACTATACCCGTGCTGATAACCCGCAATTTCTAAGAATTTCTCAATTTTTTTTTTTTTAAGGAACAACCGGTAATCAGAACCGAAGGAAAATATTTTGTAACCGGACAAATGTACCGGATAATTTTTGTTTGTTTTTCGACCCGAAGATCGGTTCTTAACATAATTTTTCACGATGAACGCCTTCTCCGTTTCCCTCCATCACCGTGTTCTCCAGCTCCCTCCAGCGACTCCCGCGTCCTGCAACCGTTCGGCTAACGCATCCCGTCGCATCTACTTATTCAACTCACGCGAATTCATCTCACGGCGCGTCCTGTCGTCGTCGTCCATCTCCCGGCTATTCTCCACGCAATCTTCGCATTTCATCTGTTCTGCTCGTGATGTGTGTGTGTCTTTTGCCACGTAATCATCCCGGCGAACGTCTCGATTTTCCCATGACGTACAATAATAATATACAGGTGACGACGGCGGACAGCGTTCCTTGTCGGACGCCCCGTGACACGCCGCCACCGGTCGCCTCCACCCATCGTGGGTGTACCTGGACCATCACGCGCACTTTTCCCCGCGTAAAACGTTCTCGCGCGTGCGTGTCCGCCGTACACGGGGTATTATTTATTGTCGTATACATTGTACGTACACAGAGACGTCTCTCTCACTCTCTCTCTCTCTGTCGCATGATGGATCGCACTCGCCTGTCTTCGGGGCGACCTTTGTCAACTCGCTCTCGTCTCCGCGTTTTTCTTCTTTCTTTCTTTCTTTCTTTCTTTTAATTCTTCGGATATTTCGCACGAACACCGAGCGCGCACAATGCGATCGACGTAAATTTTATTTTTATCCCGTCCGACGACGACGACGACGAAAACGAGAGCGGGCATTATGTACGCGATGTGCGACACAAGGGATACGCTGTGAAACACACACACATTACAGCGTGTATAGAATCCTTTTCGTCCAGCGCGCGATCAGCCCGGCAGCCGATCAGTCAAATCTTCACGTCCGCGTACAGGTACGGCCGAATCGCTTATATTGTACACGTCGGCCGGTCGGTCGTGCGTGTGCGAGGGAGGTAAAACATCGTGGGGTTGTGGTGGATGTGGAGGGTGGAGGGATCGGAGGAGCAGTGTGATACGGGAGGCGCACTCGTTTCAGACGCGGTTTCAGACGAGTTTCGCGGCGTTCCGTGCTGACGCGGATCGGAAGATCTCGCTGCCGTATTAATTACCACGCGTTTATTATGATCAGGGACGAAGTTTTCACGAACCCGAGCAGAATTTTTTTTTCACGTACTCGCCGGTGTTTCGAACTGTTTTCGATGTTTCGAAACGTTTTAATGTTAAAAATTTGAGTCCCAACCGACTAGGTACGACAAACTAAAAACAATATAAGTCATAGTTTACAATAGAAGTAAAAAATTTAAAAAAAAAAACCATTTATACATTTAACAACTATAGTTATGATTTTACGGGCAAACAACGAACAAAACGAACCGTCAGTCATCAGATTATCACTGAGAGTTCGTTAGTTCCAATGTCAATATCAGGATTTAAAAAACATACCGCGTGGCGAGAAAAAAAATTATTATATATATTTATATAAATATAAAGAAATAATTATGTTAATTAAACGATAAAAACTCTTATCAAATCTGTATCTCTTCTATTTTGGTATTATGTAAAAGCGGTCCTATCTCTGCTTTGGACGTTATGATCGAAAAAATTCCTAGATCTATGTGCAAAAAACACGTTTCCCGTAATTACTATTTGTTCCCGTCGCGTCGCGGCCGCCCGGAATGACGAGTTTCACGACAAAATAACAACGCGAAATCGGCTGTAAACGAAAATCGTGCGAACCGAATTGTTTCACCACGTACGTTAAACTATCTTGTTCGGATCGTACCTATTAATAAAGTTTCGAGACTAAAACGTAAGAACCAGAGGTTCTATGGAACAATAACTGCGTGAAATTGAAAAATTCAAAAAGTTACGAGTTCCGTATAACATATTAAAAATCGATTAAAAAATTCAAAAGACCCTTCGTGATATACGTA
>CM029362.1:2816092-2828330 GCA_017140985.1 Hormaphis cornu | reverse complement strand
TTTTTTTTTTTTTTAAATCGCGACGGGGATCGATACACTATACTGAATGGAGGAAAACCAAAGAGTAGAATCTGTCACAACCCTGTTTTTTTGTTTTTTTTCTGATCGGTAAGAACCGCCCGCCCGCACCAAACGCCTCAGAAACTGGGAAATTTTATCGCGATTTCAAACGATATTAAACAACTTTAAAATTAACTTTAAAAAAAAAAAAAATCGATTTTTGAAAATCGATACCTACATCAAGCAACGTCTATAAGGTTGTTCGTTTCAAAGTTACGGAGATCCGAGTACAAAATTAAAACCAGTGAAAAAAAAAATAATCATTTGAAGTACGAAATTTCGATTTTTAAACTGACTACAGTAAGCCAGGTACTGACTATGTATAGGTGCTCTAAAAACCATTTAAGTAAAAAAAAAAATCAAACAAATGATGAGATATTTCCCCACAACAATCGCGTTATCGTGTACTGTACCGCCGAACCAGAAAAACTGTTTTAAAAGCGTCGATAATATCATCTCAATATGTAGGTCATTCGGTCTAAATGTGATGTTTAATTGACGCGTACAGACTCGATTCGCCAGTCGCGTCCTACTTTATAAACCACACTCGAGGTCATTTACACTCGGTTCGATTGTACATCGATTTTTTAATATGAATACAACAATTATTTTATCTGGCAATAGCACTCGTGACGGCATGCGCTCGTTATCGTTTGTTTTATTTTCGTACGAGTTACGTAAACATTAAACATGATTTAAGTAAACAAAAAAAAAAACAGTAAAAAGTAACAAATCAAATTGTCCGTACACACCTAGTTTCTCGAAATATTCAATTCCAAAAGAGTTATACCCAAACGCCCGCCCACCCCCAAAAAGAAATACTTCGAAAAAAACCGATAAAAAGTATCTTCGGCAAACGCGATTTCGACAAAATCAATTCCGTTATTTTATGGTCGTATAACTATCAAAAAATATAAATTCTCAGATCATAAACGTTAGTATTTAGATGTGTAAAATACAGTTTTTTTTTATAATTTGCATATCGTTTCCATTGTTCTCAAAAAAAATAAAAATACAATAACGAATATTTAAATACGTGGTAGGTGTATAAATATTTATTTTTGAAATCGGAGAAGAACGTTTAGTGTACGTAAAGTCTGTTTTTCTTTGTATATTTATTTGCTAATGAAATGTTATATTAAATTTTTGTTATACCACGCATTTATGCTTAGCTGTAAGATTGTCTTATTTTTTAAAACGATATTGTTTATATTGTTTTACTATGTTATATTGTTATATATTACGCTATTACGTATAGGTATCATTTAGTATTTTTTGTACTTAATAAATGTTAAATATTAAAATAAAATATTATTCGTTCTTTTCAAATAACCAAATTAATTGTAAAACGTTCAACATATATGTAAAAAATAAAAAGACGTTTGAAATTTTCTAAAGTTAAAATTAAATTCTGTAGTTTATATATTCGATATATAAAATTTAATTTAACACGTCAACACGCGGGTTGACTAAAAAATGTTTGAAACACGATCGACAAAATTTTCTTTTTTCCCCCATCGTCACGGCCGGGTTCACGCATATTATATACTTTGCCACGATAATTCGGCGGCACTTTGCTTACAAAACGTTTATTTTTCATTTCGTATTCGAGTTTTCCCATACTCGTGTGTATATAAAAAAAAAAAGATAGATAGAACCAACTGCGTCATAGGACCATGGTCTCCTGGGAATAGTATTATTCCTCCGGGATCGTATTCTCCGAAAACGGTCTGTGTGTATTATATATCGTTACTGTTATGCTTGTATTGTACCGAACTTACGTGGATTTTTTACTTGCCGAGTCACCGAAAACAAGACGACCGACCACCCGGTATACCGCCGCAGTGTCCGCCAACAACAACTGCAGGTGACGGCGCGACCTTTTATAATATAATATTATAAATTATTCCTAGTACGTACATACATACATATATATATTATATTAATGAACGTCGTGTAATATTTTGACAGGCGATATTTCCTGCGTATAATGTCGCCCGGACGAGAGTTTTTACGATTAATATAATATTGAATACGGTACCAAACGCGTCATGAAAATACCCACGATCGGATCTTACGAAACGCAAGAATACGTCGTACATACCCCGCCGACCGGTCTCCTATCCCGAGGGAATTACGACGACGAATAACGAAATAGGTATAATATTACCGCGCGTAGTGAACGGTTTACAAAAAATATGTTCGTTGAAGAAGCTTGTATTATTATAATAATAATAATGTACACAATTGTCCTCGCCGCACAAAATATCAACCGATTTGTACGGGACGATAAAAAAGAATTCAGCCGCGGTGCCGTAATCGGCCGAATAGTATAAAATATTACCAACGCGTCATTTTATAAGTGAAAATCGACTGCGATTTGCGTTTGCGGCGGACAAAACGGTTATTATACCGTACACATTTCCGCCTTAGAGTTTTGATATACCACGTACAGAATTTATCACGGCGAAAACACTGCAGTTCTATTTTGAGTGTGCCGACAGGATAGAAATTTACGAAATGTATCGATTATTTAGACGAAAACAGGCGAAAATTAATTGTTTAGTCACCCGTAAACGTACTTACAGGAGTACATTTTTTATAGTAAACAGATATGGAACAATCGCCATTATAGGACGCGCGCGTTGACAAAATCAAGACCATTTACACTAGAAACAGTCCCTCAAAACATATCGATGCGAAACAATTCATGAAACAAATAGAAACACAATCGACATAATATGTTACGGAGTATCAATACAAAACAGCGATTGATAATAAATAACAGTTTACCCAAAGACTTATTTAAAAAAAAACTGTTATCAGGCGTTACACATGTTGATTGTTGTTGTTTATTTGTTTCATGAATATTCATGTGTTTTGAAGGATTGTGTAAATGATCTTTGTAAAATTTTTTGTAAATGTGTTTTCTGTAACGTAAATATTTATACGTTTTTAGCGCCCCCCCGAGATCGAATTTCACGCGGTCTCGTCAAATTCGGTTTTTGATTTTTAACCGCTTCAAAGGTTTATATATTGTATATAGGTCGAGTTAATAATTGGTTCACACAAAATTGCAGACTGATAGTGGGTTAGGAATTCAAAAAAAATTAGTAAACTAGAGGCCTTCTAATTTAGTGCCCATCCCCTTTTCCTCGCCTTTAAATATTACAGCCATCCGCAGTTTTCTACATTGAACTCGGTACATTTACAATTGATTTTTCTTGTTTTATTTAGAAACAGTGCAAAGAATACCTAGAGTACCTTATAATCGTGCGAAATATCTTATTCGTTTCGAGTTTTCAACATAATAACCATGGAAGCGTTCAGACTTTCTCCACTGGAGAAAATTGTATAGGTATATAATGTATAGCTTACGTATACAGTTTGACTATTTCTTCAAATCCGCTAATACCTACAATGATTTTTGCGGGAGTGGACCTCCATTGAAAACCGTTTTTGGTATAATTTTTTTTTTTTTGTACCAACAAATAAATCGCATTGGTTCTTAAACTATAGTATCCAGTCTAAGTTCGCTACATTTTTGACGATATAAAAAATCATTTAATCAGTTCGATGTTTGAAAAAATAATATTACTGTCTGAAAAACTTACAATAATTATGTTTCTTAATTAGCAAATCAATAAATCGGTTTTGCGCAATCTGCACGCGTATTGTTTGTTACTACTAAAACTATTCGATTTTAGTACTTAATATTACAAAAAATATATTATACATCTAAAAATGACGCAAGATTTCAACTATTAAACATTTTATATACGTCATGTCAAAAACTTCATATATTGACAGACTACGATGTTATTTCAGATGGAAAATTTAAGAACTAGCGAGGAAATAGAATGAGTTTAATTTGCCCGCTATACCCACACATTATCGTACAGTGTTTAACATAATATAGGTATAGAGAATGTAGACTTGGCACTAAAACAAACGCGATTGCGCAATGGCTGTTTTCGAGTAGGTATAATCCAAATGCGCTCAATCAACATGAAATTATATTGAAACTATCAACATGGCATTACTTTTATAAGTGACTCGAAAATAAAATTATCAAACGAGTTTTTATGTAAATAACTTGTGTTAAAAACAAATATTACAAATGCCGCGTGTATATTCACACAATTCACACGATTAAAGTAGTGCGTACCATAATGTTTAAAATAAGTAAAAACAAATCGCTACGTAGAATAAATATTTTACATTAATAATTACTATGATTCGTGTATTATACAACGTTAAAAAGACGAATCATAAACTTCTCTGAGAAAAATGTTTATATAACAATAATATTACATTTAAGTTTTGTTTAAAAAACTAACAAAAACTTTATAAGATTAAAAATCGTATTCTAAACGACACTGTCAACATTGTGTGGCGAAATGTACTCGTAATTTTACAACAACAAATTAACTTGGTGTTATTTAACGTCAACGCATTGGTTTAGAATAACTGCCAAAATTGTCGAAACTTTTTCTAACTATGTTATATTATACGTACAAACACAACGAAAAATCACTGGCGTTTATTTTATGATAATTTTAAGTAGATGAGGCAGGTTCCTTACACCTATATAGATTATCATAAATTGTTATCGATTTAAAATTTTAATTTCCAACAAATTTCGCAATGTAATCCTGTATAATAATTATTCTTCGTCATACACGAACGTATTTTAAATTCAATTGTCAATTTTAAATTCAATTGATCAGTTTAAGAGTCCCTCAAGTATTATTTATTCCTAAAACCTTTATCGTATTATTAAGTATACACACAACTTGAACGGTAACAGTAGTGCAATGGTAATGGCAGGAAACCACTACGATTCGAGTATGTATATTGAGTGACAGGTAATAATATTATGTTTATCAATTATCACTGTCTCAAACGTAAAACAAAAAAATTATTGTTCAAGGCTGGGCAAGTTAACACACTCGTTCAACTCGTTCAGTTAAGTCGACTCTAAAAAGAACAAAAAAGTTAATTTCTTTGATTTTTAAATTTATTCAATTAAGAGTTTAAAAAAAAAAATTTATCTTAAAATAACGATATTGATAGTTCGTATAGTTAATTCACGCGGTATCGTATCTAGTAGTATACGAGATTATCTCCTTTTCAAAATAATGTTTTTGTATTTTCTTTGGAAATTTTTTTTTAACTGATGTTGTTTTTTTAGGAGTTTGAAAAAGTTTTGCTATCACAGATTGATTTTAACGAGTTAAATTGGAAAAAAGTCAACTCGAAGTTAAAATTTAACGAAAAAACAAGTTAACGAGTCGATCAAAATTAGTATATCAACTCAATTTTAACTTTTAACGAGTGTACGGCTTATGTCGATATTTCACGAAACGGATGTACTCGAAATTCAAAGTCCTCGTGCGAATATAGCGCGCGCCGAACCGGTGGCCGACCGAAGTGAACGCGCGTCAAACGTGGATTAACCTTCGAGGTGTACAAAAATCACAGATTGACAGCCGGTAATGGGCTCGTGTTACACCACTTTTCTCCTTTCGATATTCGTTTCTAATAATACATAGTACATAGTTATGTTGTGGCGTTATGACGTGTTTCGCGATTCCATCATTCTGACCTAGCAGCACAGTGCGCAGTCCGACGATAATAAAGCCACGGATCAAATACCGTTTTTGGCGACGAAAGGAGAAGAAATTGTTTTTCTTTTCTCTTACGGCCATTACCGATCTCGGTCAGTGGCGGCAAACGGAGAACGGGCTTGGGGGAAACAACAGTGCGGCGGCAAAAACTCGTTCATTTTTACACCCACCATGACTGAAAGTGGTTATTAACTAAAGAATTATAGAAAAAAAAATAGAGGGCTTTGTATAGTTGGCAAATATCGGTTGAGTTGTTACGCAACACGCGAAATAACGGTCAAATGTGTCGGTCGGGCGTACTTTCTGCGTTAGAAAAACCTACGAAAATGACTAAAAAGTTAAATTTTAAAGTCAGTTAATACTCTGATCACACGACTCGCGGTATGAAAATTCTCCGAAATAGCTGATTATAGAGTATACGATGAAAAAATATTAAGAAATGACGCGCAATAACACCCTAATATTGTCTCAAATCAACAATGGATAAAATGCAACTCGTTTTACCTATTATATATAACAGCTAATAAATAATGACCGGGAGAGTCGACAAATTAAAAAAAATTTAGTAAAAAACCGTATAATTTTTGCCTTTTAACCTGCAGTTATTTAATTTTAAATTTTAACTACGTAGGTTTTTTTTATTTTGTTGTCACGTAAACTCCACGATCGTCTTTATTTCACGCGTGTACACGCATTCTTATTCTCGATTGCTTTTTTTGTCCAACTACATAGCATACCGAACGTTCCAATTCCGTATGTTTGTTTATAAAAACTTAACACGCTTATGTAGCCACGCGTAAAAAAAAAGTTGAAACTCCCGTACGTTTTGACACCTATACTTTTTGAATTTTTACTTTGCGAGATATTACTGCGAGAACTGACTTTCCGCTGCGAGGTTTGTTTTATCATTTTTCGGACTAACTGTATCGTCACCGTTTTTCCGAACGACTTTTTTACCGACACAATAACTAGTGTATTGCAGTCGTTCGGTCAGTTTAACCGATCGTCTCGACTCGTTTTACTAAATTGTAATCATAACGTTCACATTAACAACAATACATTATAATAATTGATATTGTTTACGGTGCGCGCTTGCGTCCGAAATGGCGCCGGAGACTTTAACGCGGTTCGGCCGTGCTGCGGTACATTATCTTTTACCATCCGATCACTATAGTAACTATAAAGTAATAACTATAATGTAATAACTATCACACGCGTTCCGTACAAACCACACGATATCCTATAATATGGACACACGCAAACGCATGAACTAAAATCGCGCACATGGAGTTTCGAAATACTTATTCGTGTACCTAACGTACGTGTTCCGTTTTACGGTTCTACATACGTTACACTTGACGAACCATCCTGTCGAAACGATAAAACCCGCAAACGAGGACACGTAAGTTTTCTACTAATTTGTACTCGAATCGAAAGTTTTGTGCGTTTTCAGTGTCCGCGTACATTATGTACCTAGTTGACGTTACACGATCGGGTGCCGTGCAGTGCTCGAATCGAAGACCACCCCTCAATTTTATCATAAATATCTTAGCGTCAAGTTCACAACTCCGCCTTGTGGTCCCAGGGAAACCTCGGAACGTTAATCGCTCGACGGCGTCGTCCACCTATTCTTCCACTCATAACGATCATTCGCGTTCCCTACACACACACGCGTAAACAACCCTTTTCAATTCTTTTCCATCCATCTCTTCGCTGGTCTTTTTTCCTTCAACGTTCATAACCGCTCCTCTTACACTGCTTCTTCACTCCTCGTCACACGTCCGAACCAGCCTGTATTATCCACCGTTGGTGCCCGCACCGCCAACAATGGGGTACATCTTACACGGATGCGTTTCTTATTCCGTTTCCTCTCGTCACGAGTCTCCAAGCATTTCCGTCGCCAAGTTCTACACTCCCGTCCAACACTCCGAACCGCGTACACGACCACGGATGTTTCCGTTGTTTTCGGCTCGAGCACTGGCGGCGAAAAATAAAATAATATGGCTCCGCCGGCGCGGTTCGTATAATACGCTCGGTGAAACGTGGCGCCTGTAATCGACGCTGACAGTGACCGTGTATCGCATTATATACATAGGAATAAAAAAGTATCAAATGTATACGCTGACGGTAATTTATATAGGACCGCAGCAGCAGAGACGGCGTCGATACGATATAATTCCACGCACGTTATACACACGTCGTTGGTGCGACGACGACGGTGTATTAATGAAAAAAAAAAAGGAGAAAAAAATACCCCGGCGCAGGCAACACTATTATTATTTCGTTCATATCTCTTCGTCTTTTCGCCTCTCGTGTTTTCGTTTTTACACGCGCATCCTCCTCGCGACGGCTCTCCCGTTCGATAACAATACAGGGTGGTTCCGTCCGATTTCAAACAAAACGTCGATTTTGTTCTTTGGGTTCGGAACGTGTACGTTGAATTAAAGAGAAGAAACATGTCGAGTTTAATGTGAAAAGTCGAACAAACGTTCTACACACGCATTAGTCGGACGTTTTTTCGCGCTTCTTTCGTTATTCGATTTTTTTCTCCATTCATCGGTGGGTACAACAAAGTGTTATTCTCGATCGGACGAATCGTTTTGAACAACCCTGTGTTATAATAATACACCTTCCGAGCCGTCCGGAGACGACTAATTTTTTATTTTTTTCTACCCGTGGGCAGCGTATTATATATCGTTGAACGACACCGCCGTGACGCCGGCCAAACGCTAACGAGTATTTTTTTATTCGGCCGTAATAATAATACGTAAATCATAATATTAAAGTATTTTTTTTTTTTTAAATTTTATCAATTCTCCAAAATCGGTGACGCGCGGTCCATGCTATACGTTTTTTTTTTTCAACGACACGTACTGGGCGCGCGCTGTACGAGACGAGTTTAAAACGTTATATATTATTTTTTTTCTTCTACGTGGCACACGTCAAACGCAAACCAGTTCACGATCGCACACAATCGGAGTATTATAATGCGTTAGATACATACATATATAGGTATTATGATATTTAATAGTATTTAAATAATTGTTGTTATAACGGATAGCACCGGTACATCGGCGGAAGAGGTCGAACCACCGCGATATACGTCGCGAAAACGGAGTATTTTTAAGTTTTCAAAAACAACGTTTTTTGCGGGCCCGTCTCTACGCGCGTATTATTTTGTACGCGACAGTTTCAAACGGACCAACAGATTTTCCCGAACAAATAGTGAACAACGCGATAAAAATAAAATATATCTTTTACAGATTTTGTGTTTCGATCGCTGAAAATTTCAGCGTCAACATACGTGCACGATCAATCGTATCGACAACAAACACGTTACTAAACACTACGTTGTCTGGAAAAAGAGAAAAAACACGAGTTTTAATTACACGCTCGCGGTTATAATTTTATTCGTTATTTACTGGATTTTAAAATTTTCTTAATTACGATCATTTTCGTATGCGATTTAGGCGGCAAATACTAATAATATTTTGTTTAGGCTTGGTTTTCGTTGAACCACGAATATTATTTACGTTTGTCGTACAAAGACGATTCTCGCCGACGGTTTTTTTAATCCGAGTACAAATTTCTGTTGATTTTCGTCGGGTGCGGGTCAACGTGTTTTTCAAACGGTTGTCAAACTTAAACGACATTATACCACGATCGAGTACTATTATGGCGCGGTCTGCTCAAACTTTGAGGAGAAAAAAAAGCTCCGTGTTTACCGCGAACGGGCAAGTGCGTGAACGATTTGAACGCGTGACGTCAAAGTTATTTTGAACACCGGTTTTCGCCGGTACCGCTTAAAATCTCGTCATCGCTATCGAAACGCAAACGTTTTACGTGTATAACTGTGCGCGAATTTACGCCTTTGAAACGGCGATCTACTCGGAAACTGTTGTTTAACAGCTATTCGCTGTAAAATCGTCCGGCGTACCAAACATGTTAATTCTCTAAAATTATTATTATTTATTTATCGACCTGCCCTCCTTTCCGCGGTGGTTCCATTTCCGTCGTAAGTATATCACGTTTTTTTTTACTCGGCCGTCAACCGTCGTCTAAACACATTATTCTAGGCGTGCACGGACTCGACGCAGTCGCTCGTCGTTTTTCGTCGTTAAAAAAATGTTTTCCTCGTGAAACTGGTTTGCTGCGTGTCGTGAAAAGGAATAAAAAACCATTTATACGTGTATTATACGGATCAAAAAATTACGTGTTAATAGCGGCGACAAACGCGCGCGTTCACGTGAACCGTGATTAATTTACACGGAGTACCACTTAACGCGTTTGCATACCGTTTTTTTTTTTCTCTTTCTTTTTTTCCCGTTGTATGAATAGTAAAAAAAAAAAAATACTCTACACACACACGTATGTATAGAAAAGTAGCGTATCGGTAATACGATGACGTCGACAAATGACACGCGTGGACCGACCGCGAGAACGCGCGTGCATCAGTCGGATGATTATTACACATTTATAACACGACCGATACTTAAAAAAAAAAACTGTTTCGAAAACTTGTGTGTGCGTCCGTGCGCGCAGTAACTGCTCGGTCGGGGAAATAATTTTTCATATGTGATGCGAAGAAGAGGAGTCAAAACGATCCATACGATGTGTACGTGGAAAACGAGAATCAACCCGTCGTCCCGACTTGTGTGTGCGCAGAATATTGTTATCAGAACAAAAAAAAAGAACGGTCGTACCGCGGTGAAGGTGCAGTATACGCTTCGGTTGCAAAGTCGCGGTTTACGATTCGATAAATACGAAAAAAAAATTATTCTGAGCCAGCTAATGAGTGAAAATAAAAAAAAACATCACTCCTACTTTGCGGAGGTAAAAAAATAAATAATTTCTATTCATAACGATTTCTACGTTTTGACCATGGACCGTTAGAGAATCGCCGAACTCCACGAAATTGATCCGCTCGCTGTTTTGTCGACCGTTTCAGAAGAACGGTGTACTCCAAAAATATATATTGAAATCGTAACGAAATTTCAACTAAAGATAATACGTGAATTTATTTTTTCGATAATTCAACGATTATAATGTTGATAGACTTTCATTAAGAAAACTTTGCAAAGGTAAGATCAGCTGATTAAAAACATTTATCTTAAATTTATCAACTACCGAACGTAAATCGAACTATACGATAAATTCACGATACTGTATACGTTTGTTGTAGGATACGCGTTTCAATACTATTTTGTTTTTTAACAAAACATTTAAGAGTTTTTTTTTTTAACATTGTTAAAAATACACGGGCGTTAAAATGTTTATGTAAAGTTCAAACACACCAAATCTGTTTCGTATAATGCGAACATCGTTTATACTCGATAACACATTTCAAACGTGTTCTAGTGGCTCAAAGATAATTATAAGTAACTTTTAATCACAAAACGTTTGGATACATTGTAATGTGTGCATTTTTATGATAAAAGAATATAGAAATGTTTATAAAAAATTCGGGTTTCCGTATTTTGTAAGCATGCCAGTCGTAATAATCGTAAGTAGGCGATGAAATTTGTGTTTTAGCAACACCCATTATACGAAAACCTGTAGAACAGCCATCGTTCGAAGGAAAAATATGCGATGCACGCGTCTTCGGTCGAACCAGCCCAGATATGCTCGTAAAAAAACGAAAAACCACCAATCGTAAACGATTCTTGAATTCCTAGTGCTATTAAAATATATTACGTAAAAATACGGTCCGCGCATCGTTTAGTATTCACATACGGGGATCGAGTGAAAAAATCAAAATACTAAAACGATTATACTGCAGCCTATGATGGTGACCGGCATTTTTTTTTTATAAAAATTATTGATCAAATGTATAAATAATACGACTTAACACGTACGAGGGTTATCAATTATCTTACATTAGGCTGTACGCATCGTGGAAACATTGATTTTACTACTTTCAATATTATATTTGTTACCGGATTCTTACGAATTAAAAACAAATAGAAAATGAAACTCACCGAGATGTATAGGTACACTAACTAATCGCATATTGTCTACATCAAATCACACATTTTGTTTTACTCCTGAAATTTCAATTGCCTACCTTTTATTTATGGCGAAATCATTTTATCGGGTGTCTCTCGATCGTTTGAAATCCGGTAAAACGAAAAATACCATAACTTCTACAAAAATCTGAAAACTCTCGGTCTCTTGGTCACATAATATTTATACACATCATTTACATCTTCGATATTTTCGATTGATAATTTTCCAGTCTTACTAAATGTCAGGTTTAAGTGTTGTCGTTTTCTGTATATATATATATATTGTTTGGAAAGTTAATTTTTTTAGTTACACACAGTTAGTTAGCAAATTACTCGAAAAAAAATAAACTATTACAGCTTTTAATATGCATTAATCGACAATATAACTTCATTTAGGTACCCTGCAGTACATATTTCATGCATTATGCATAAGACATATCTCTGACACGTGATTCGAGTGGATTTTTTCCTCGGCTTATGTTTGTCCGCACATATACAACTCCCCCGAAACGTTTTACTTTAAATTTTAATTCGTTTCGATTC
>CM029362.1:2754942-2772104 GCA_017140985.1 Hormaphis cornu | reverse complement strand
CAACTCCCCCGAAACGTTTTACTTTAAATTTTAATTCGTTTCGATTCGCTGCGATAAGAGATTTCGTGTGTGAGTGTGACGTTGACGGTTCGCGTGACTATAACTTGTGTGAATAAATTAAAAATAATTATAGGCAGGTACAAGGTAAACAATACGTACGTACAGCTGGTGATAATATTCGCAGATTGACGAAAATCACAAAGTAAAACCTTTTCGAACGAACCTCGAAAAGTTATAACGCATAAATTTTTGAAATCGTTATAGTAATGCTAAATTCAAAAACGTAACCGTTTGTTTTGTACACGTTCGTTATCGTGATCGCCGTGTATCGAAACGAACGATCATAACATGACGTATTATATCCGCTGTATGAAAATGTACATCGACACTGCGCAAAATTGAAAAGTGGATGTGATTTGAGGTGGAACTAAAAAATGTCATTGCGACGGCAGAACGATGCGTATAAAGTGTTTTATAAATACCTTACGTTTACATCGCTGTTTTTTTATCATAACTTGGGAAACGGTATAATAAATCGAATTCGTTTTTAATAACAAACACGTGTCGGGCCCGTTGTGCGAAAATAACTTACACATAAACACGTGTACACGGGTAACTATTGTCTGTATCATACACGTTCGTGTGTCAAGAGACGTATCTCAAAAAAAAAAAAATCAAAATTTCGAGAGAAAAAACTTTAACCGAAATACCGTCGTGTGCCCAAAAAGTATCGTACAGTATTGTGAGATACTGCGTGAAAAGGTCAGAGTGTCGCTTGTACTCGAAAAACCGTTTTCAGGGAGAAAAATCAATACGTCGTATTTGTATAACGACAATAAATTATCGTAGTTCACTTTCGTTCGTCGGAAATCGAGAAAATTTTAAAAACATCGGTATTCAAATATCACTCAATAATTGTTTGCTATAAAACCATTATAACCGCAGATTATACGATATGGTCAGGTACCTAAATAAAAAAAAAAAAATAGTTATTTACCCATATCTGTATTATGATACGTGGTTTTTTCTTTGCCCTCCTCCCCCACACAGGAGCAGCCCTTGTTGTTGTGATTTATAAATCAAACGAAATAAGATCGAACACGTGGAATGTAGAGTTTATAATTTACGCGTCTACAGCGAAACACCAGCCTGTTCTCGGGTACAGTTTACTACTGCTACACGCGTATTTTAATATTATGCAGGTATGATACTACCTGACGGGCCAGCGCTGACCGGCTGTCAGATAGCAGCGACCGATAAGATGTGACTAGATACACGCGCACGGGCTGCACACGACGTGCCGGGCTAATGCTCGAAATCGGTCCGATCCCCGTGTACCCGTGTCGTGCTCGCACAGAGTTGTTTTTTTTTTTCAAAATAATATTCACACGATACGACACGTCCGGAATGACGTTATTGTTATTTTTACCGTGCCGCGATTAGCTGCGTCAGAGGCCACCTCGGAGTCGTAACAACGATGTATAAGGGTGCGCTTGAAACGCGCGTGGAACCTGCGTCGGAACGTTCGTTTCCGTCTTGGACGGTAAAAGGCCGAGTAAAAAACGTACGCACAGGGGCGACTGTTTTAGGCGTGTAAAATCTTTAAGGGGTCCTTCGTAACGACGCGATCCGAGGAATTTACGAAAAAAAAACGCGAATCGATCGATGATGTAGGGCGCAGCAATTTCGTTTTGGCCCTCCCCCGCGTCAGTCCGGCGTGCGGTAACGACGCGGGTACGGCACGATTCATTCAAAAATCGTACCCAAACACGTGGTGTGGAACGTCCTCAGAAGAGTACTGAAAAAAAAAGAAGAACAGAACCGGTCGTTTCGAGTACGATAAAAGCGGTAAATTTTATTTTTAAAACTGCAAACTCCTCACTCGTTGACGTGCGCGCGTACAGTTTTCACATACCGTGTCAGTGTTTGCGTTGATAATTTACACGGATCTATATGCGTAACTACGCGTACAACTATCAAAATCGACGAAAAAACTATCGTGTCGTTTTTGTAACCGATTCGATAACGTTCCCGAGAATCGTCTCGTGCGGAGATTACCGGAGACAATTTTCCTACAAAAATGTTCCGTTTTTCGCATATCTTATTCGTGTCCATAAATAGTTCACGATTCGTTCGTAACTCGCGATTTACACTGCCGCGTCCTACAGGGTGTGACGGTCACTGAATCCCGTTTCGTCTATGTGCACGCTACCTCGCGTTTTCAAACATTTTGTTTACACCGTAAATTTACTTTCACACGAAGAACATCCTGAACGCTTCAATTTACCTGAATCGGTGTAACAAAAAAAAAAAAAAGTCGGGAGCAGAAAAACGAGAAACTTCTCATCGGCTTCTGCGAGAATATTCTCGAAACAGCAGAGAACAGTGTCACCATAATAATAATCGTACGTCGATCGGATTTTCTGGTTGCGTATTTTTTTCTCGCGTTGTTTTAATATTATAACCGGCGCGAGTTCAAAATTATCCGTAATTATATACACGGGGGCGCGAAAAAAATATTATAACGCAAAAAAAAAAATATTATATACGCTCGGCGCTAAAAGCACTTCGCTGTCGGTTATCGGATTGCGCGTTATTATTATACGTCGGCAGTATTATTATTATTTTTTATTTTTACGAGGTCGATTCCTTCTCTCTGGGAGGTTTTTTTCCCCGGTCGCAGCAGTCGAAACCGGCAGGGTGGGCGGACGGGGTGGGTTAGGCGAGGGGCGGCATCCGTCCGCAGTCAATTTGGTTAATGGTATACCTATAATATTATTATAATGTCATGTACCCTGGCAGTGTACCGCGCACACACACGCGT
This sequence comes from Hormaphis cornu, assembly GCA_017140985.1. Classification (NCBI taxonomy): domain Eukaryota; kingdom Metazoa; phylum Arthropoda; class Insecta; order Hemiptera; family Hormaphididae; genus Hormaphis; species Hormaphis cornu. Next base: position 2,769,280 of record CM029362.1, on the reverse strand, counting down.
ACGATGATAAAAGTCTCGGGACGGAGGGTTAGCTCCTTTTCGGGTCGACTCGAGTTTCCAGATGGCGTCGAGGATTTAGGGGCGATACGGTCTTTTTGAAAACACGCTTGCGTACAATATTGTTAAAAAAAAAAAAAAGTCGGGCTTGAAGATTGGAGACGAAAAAAAAGTTTTTCCGGTTCACGAGTAAATCAGAACGATGTAACAGTGTTTCGAAAAAATGCGGTTCTTAATAATAGTTGAACACGAAAACAACATAGGGTGTAAAAATGTTATAGGATTCGAACGAAAACAACGTTGTTTGGTGCAAAAAATATTAACCGTGTACTTCGATACAAATTACTGCGCAGTCTCGGACTTATCGTGCGCAACAATGCAGTTCAGACGCGGTGCGGAAAACAAAGTTCTATGCGCTCTGCTCGAGAACGATTAAAATACTTCGATACCGAACCTGTGTTTCGCCAATGCAAATTGTCGATTTCGGGTCTTCTTTTCAATCGTTACCTAGATTAGAAGTTATAAATGAGCTACACGCGCAAACGACTAAACCGACTCTGTCGAAATTATGTTTTGTTCGTTTAGGCCCGTTTTTTTTAAATTTCCAAAAAAAAACCCTCTGCGATAAGACCGGTAAAAAGTACGCGAATTTCATTTCGACAGAATCGACCGGGTTCAAAATGATTGTTGAAAAGACCCGAAATTCGCACGCGCGTGAAATTTTCGTTTTTTCTCTCGGTTCGGTAAAAACTTTAGAGACTGGCGCAAGGTCACCTGCGGCTGGTGCGATATTTTATAGCGTCCAATATGCAATACCAAAAAGAAAACCACGAACGTCGGTAATTTTTTTAGTATCAAGGTTGAACGATCATTTCAACAAGAAGATACCCGTATTATTGCGTTAATCTTTTAACGCGTTTAAAAATTTTCCCGAAAACGCCTATAAATCCATCCTTCGTTCCGCCCATGTTATACGTATATAATAACGTATTAAATTGATGTATTTTACACGCGTCCCGTTTGCGTGTAGTTCAGCCCTTATCCGACGCGAAGTCCTGACACAAGACGGATCACTTTCTTTCGGCGAGCTAAGTTTCCGCGCATTATAACACCTATTATAATAATAATAATAATAATATACGTACATTGTGTCCGACAGCGGTGTATTCGGACGGCATCACACACGCTGCAGCGATAACCTATACCGGAGTGAGATTTATTCTGCAGAAGGGAGAGAAGCGAGGATTTTATTGTGCGGTATTTATACCGCGTAGAATTCGGATACAAACAACGGCGCGTTATTACAGCGGGTGGATGGTGCAGGGGGCCGTCAACAGTGTTTGGGGTCCGAAACCGGCAGATAATTTTGTAAGTTTGGTGAATGCGCGTTTTCGAACGAAATTGTATAATTAACACGGTTATCTTTGTACGGATTCATAAAAAAAAAAATTATTTACAGGATACTGTCTACTTTTACGCATCAAATACAATAACCATCACAAATTTAAATTTTCGGTACTTATATAGGAGCAGCGACACTTGGGGAATGCTCGTGGTAATTTTTTCGTCTCGTATATTATATTATATTAATATTATATTAATCGTGTAGGCGCGCGCGTAAAGGTTTTCTCGCAAAGTGATCGCAACTAAAATACAAAAAAAAAAAAGAAACGTCGTTACAAAATATGATCAATACCAGCACGTTTCTCTGTGCATTCTGCATCACTTCGATTCTGCAAATCTCGCGGATTTTTATAAAATGTCCAAAAATTTTTGATAATTTTTAGAAGACACGAAAAAAAAAAACGAAACGTTCGAAATACGTGTTATTTCGAATCCGTTTATCGAGGCGGAATATCCGAAGAAGTGTTACCGTATCGAATTCCACCGGAGCGCGTTCTTTACCGTATTTTTATGGCAGCTCTTAGTAGGGAATCTCAGTTCCTTCACTGCTGAAACAATATAATTAACCAATTTTTGTTCTGAAAAATGACTACGATTAAGAATAATTAAAGGTACTGAGTTTTTTTTTTTTTCGCAATTTTTGTTATTAAAAAAAATATTAATGGAATCTAATTTTCAACAACGATATCACTTTTAAGCCTTATTAACTTTGTAAAAAAAAATTTTTAAAATTTAAACAGACTACAGACTTCCGACTACAAAACATAAACTGAGGAGAAAGAACTGACGCAAAAGTTCGATTTTCAAGCTGTTGCAGTTGACTAAAAAATAAGTATAAATATTTTTTAGGGTCATCGTAAAAAAAAAAAAGGTGTGATGAAATATTCCCTCTTAAAAGTTCAGGATTTCGTAGAGCTAATTATTAAAATGGGGTTCGGAGGAACACGATTTTGTTTGCTCGCGTACTCTAATGCACTATAATCTATATCATATACTGGTGAACGTGATAATAAGCCGAGACGTCCGAGACCGCGGAGTATAATTTATACTGTCCGATTACTGCGAACGATATTAAAAGTAATGTTGTTTATACGCCCGCGTATTAAAAGCGAAAATTAAAAGTTGGAGTATTCGAACGAACGAAAAACCAATACGAAAATAGTGTTTGTTAGTCAAAATATGTATTACTTAGTGTAGAGTGTGAACAGAATAGTGAAAATAGTGAGTATAACCTTCAAAAATCACTATCACTTGGGATCTTAGGACCCTATCCATCTGAGCCATAATATAGTAGTGACTATAGTGAGTAACTAAATAGTGAGGTGCATTCGTCGTTTTTAATTGCTACTATACATTAGTTTAGAAATAAATACATTTAACCGACATGGTTAGGATGGTTTACATAAAGAACCAAACCTAACACGTATTATAGTAAAATAAAATATAATTATACCTACCTTGGAACGAAAATATTTTCCCCGAATACGTAATATAGTTTGAGTTTGTGAATAATCTTACTTTCAAATGAGCTATATACTAATTTATTCGACCAAACCCTATTTACATATTTGGACATTTTTGTGTAAATTTTATCATACTTCCTCGGATAGTTTTGTACAATAGTTCAGACGCTTCTGCATGGTTTTCACACGGATTAGTCTTGTTTAATCGTGCGTATGACTTGAAAGACAGCTACTTATATATTACGAATAATCGGATACATTTACGTAGCACGTAAATAACAATAATAAACGGCACCTCTGTCTCTAACAACTCAACGATAACAAATTAAAGTTTATACGTAACACGTTTATTGTTTTTGCGTTTTTTATTTTAAATTCGTCGATTAATAAATACTCGAAAACGAGGTACTTTCTAACGTTTGTTCATTATTTATTTGCGATCAGTACGGTACGAAATAATTTGTACCGTAATTTGTCAAAACAATTTTTAACTAGTTTGATTTCGGGCTTAATATGTAAACGACGAATTATGGCTTAGTATATATATATACAGTAGAAACCATTTTATTATTCAGTAGAAACAATAACAATTATCATTCAACTGACTCGTATAGTACGTCTAAACTCCAATAATTCATAGTAATTTATGATGTAGCGGTAGGTAATTAATTTGCTTTTGCACTTCGATTCATATTTGACCTGTGCAGCGTTCTCTATTCATATGTCCACAAAATTGATTTAGTATCAACAACTCAAAATGTTTTACGTATTAAAAAAACGAGTAACGTTCGTTTCGATTTCGTATATAATTGTCGTGGGAACGTTTTTACTGACATGCGGGCTTATATTAATTACGTATATAATTTTAGCGTTACAAATATGCGCAGGACAATTGATTTTACCAAACGCCAGTCACTCAACCCCCTCATAAAATAATATTGATTCAACGATTGAGGTATTCGTATAATATCCCTGGTTAGGTGTACGCCTACTTTATATCTTGTCTCACTAAAAACATACAAGTATTTGTCACAAACACAATGTAAGGGCAGTGCAAAAAATTGTTATACTTTTTTTTCCACGAAAATTAATGATTTTGTCAAGATTTATGTTTATCGTTACGTGTTTTTCGTGGAACGATCAAATTAAATCATTTTTCATCCATGATACGTTTATTTCGGCGACTCGTATCAAATCCATAGGTCTATACTTTATACGTCTATGTTTATAGGTCCTCTCTCTCTCTCTCTCTCTGAACCATTATACCCATTGACCTATATCGTATAGTTTAGAACGCGGAATAGGTAAATAAACAAATTTAAAAAAAATACCAAACGGTCGTACAGACGATTCTGCAGCGATTCGTCCGGACGAACTGTTGTTATAGGACATTTTTTGATCGTTTCTCTATCAGACAAAACAATCCAGACGGTTGCCCGCGACACGCGCACGATAAGCGCACAAACACCGAACATCGTTCAACTCGGATCGTGGAAACATTTTCTGGAATACCTAACGTACCGGAGAAGAATGTGTGTGTGACACGTCCGTTTTACTCCATCAGAAATCGTGGCTCTCGACGGGGCATTCTCGTGGACACGTCTTTTTAGCTGTTTTCCCCCGACTCCACACCCGGACATCACCACCGCAACACGGACTGCACTTGTCACGTGCGTTTATACACACACACACACACACACACGTACATGTAATATTATGATTCCGACGGAATTCCTGCGGCGCGAGAGCCGATTTTCACAATGAAATGGCGTAATTTTTCGACGTGTCCCCGCGGACTCCGGACAAATCCTATACATAATCCCGCTTAGATACGATGTATATATATACAGGTATTATAATAAATACAAAAAAAAAACGAAAAAAAGAATTACCGTTCGGCGTGTTCGCTGTCAAAACAATTTAGATTTTTTTTTTTTTCCACGTCGAAATTCCCACGTATCTGCTAGATAAACAGTGGAACACTCGTTCGACGCGATGGAAAAACTGCAGTGAAACGAGTCGCCGCGAGATGGAATTTAAAAACTTTAATCAAACACGTCGCATCGCTCGTTTGTGTAATGGTTTTTTGTCGATATCACTTGATTTCGGTGACCATGTCCCACTGCAAAGGCGTGTCCTCCTTCAGGGGTCAAATCCCGTGAAATTTTCCAACGCGAAAGTAGAAACTCTTACAAAAGTCGTGTGTACGACGGTGCGCTAAACGATAAATTCGAATGCTCGCCGAACAGCCTAAATATATATAAGCTCACGCCAGGATCCAGCTGTCGAGCGATCGGAACCGAATCACGGTGCATCTTTTCGTTCAATCGAGAAATATCAACCCGAACAACTATAAACAACTAAATCATACCTCCGGGTAAATATTTCGAGGATTTTAAAGTTCTGTTCTTAGCTCAAAAATATTCGGAATCGCTCGAATCGAATCCGCGCCCCGCTTATATTTTAACAGCGTGTTGTTCCGATCATCATTTCGGACGTCGTGGACAAAATCGATATGTCCAAAACACGTTTGCTGCGATTAACGTTGCTCAATAGTTTCTGCACGCTAGTTTCTAATCAATCGTAACTTTTTCGTAGTGGACTGTCAGCGACGCAGAAAAACTACGCGGAACTTTGAATGCGTTTTTTTCCTTACACATTCTGGAATTCGGGCGATAGAAAAGTACTTCGTAAAATCTCTCTGAAAACTCTTCTGTTACTGCACGTATAAGAAATCCTCCCTAGAGTTTTCGAGGCGAATTCGGCCCGTATGAAAATGGTTTCTACACGGTAGGTACGACACCGTGATGATATATATTAATAACGCGTGAAGAAATCGTTTTTGTTTTTCCCGCCCGGTTTCGGGTTTCAAACATCGCGTTCGTAATACCAATAAGTTCGGATGATATGAATACTCGTAAAATATTATAACGTCCTCCCGACGGCGCGTAACGTCTCAATTTTGTCGTTTACGTCAAAAACCATCCGTGCGCGTAAAATAAAACCTCGCGGATCGCGTTCCAGAGTTATTATTATGTTCGATGTTTTATTTTTTTTTCCGATCTTTTTTTTCAGATTTTTTCACCGACGACAACGACGATAATGACGTTATTATAATATCGTATAAACTCTGTTGTACACACCCATGCACAACGTAGTCGTCTGACGTCCTCGGACGATTATCTGCGCGCCCATCGCCAGATCTCGAGACGTCCCTGTTCGAGCCGAGTATTTTAGAATAATTGTTGTACTCGGTCAATACACGTATATATTACAACGTCCGCGTTTTACACTACGCATCACTCGGGATAACAACAATAATGCGACGTACGGTTTGACCATTTTTGTTGACGTTGTGCGTATTATTACATTCTGTTTGGTCAGCGGGTGGTCATCGCGTAATGCGTTTCGTAGTAAAATTTTATTGACGTGTGGCCATACAATATTGTAATAACAATGTGTGTGTGTGTGTGTGTACGTATCGGGGCGATCGAAAACTTACGGGGTGCACAGGGTGTTTGGAGATGTTTCGAGCAATATTGTTATATATCTCAAAAAGTTTCGTAAACAGATAGTACGAAGGTAGTTTTATTTTACGCGTGGTCCGTACTGCGATAGTATGTATAGACGCGTTAGGTTAGGTTGCGCGTATACTTTTTTTTTTTTTGGAAACCTCTCCGACTCGTAGAGGCGTTTTTTTGCGGAAAATCGTGTTTCCGCCACCGAAATTCACTAGGAAAACGTCGCGTACACAAACCAAAGAAAAAATACACGTGAGTGGTGCTGCTCGAGTATTAATGGGTCGGACAGATTCGCAACGATAACAATATCGCGTAGACCGCGTGCATAAAACGAAACAAACGTTTTTCTGTTTTCAACGGCTTCCGACGTATCGGAACACCCTGTGCACGCGTGGTGCAAAAACGGTGCTATACGATCCGGCGAGAATCTTAATTTCCGCTCTCCCGGTGTACACACGCGCCACACGATTCGTCGCAGAACGTGACTGTAAATACGTGTATCGAATTACCTGCGAGAACGGACGTTTTTCCTTTTTCGCAATTCTCACCACCGCCACGCAACGGACACTCGATCGCCGCCGATACAACGTATGTAATACAGTCCGCGGTCGGACCCTCTTTAATAACATCGCTTACGTCACGCCAAATCGTTTGATCCCGTGTACGATTATACAAATTCGTCCGGCGGTCCTGCGGTTGTTATACGTACACACGGTTTGACCATACTCGAGCCATGGGACGCGTGTTTTCGGCAAGTTTCCACGGCTATAGCAGGGAGAAAATATCCGAAAAAACGCGGAAAATTCGGGCCGTATAATATGCTGAAATTCTAAATGCCACGGCGTTGTTGTTTTTATCGTCCAACGCACAAAAACACTGGTGATTCAAATCCGCCAATATATTTGTATCGTGATTATTATTTTTCTTTTCGCGCGGTGCTTTCAATAGTAAACAAAGTGTAAATCTACTAGTTTGGTAAAAAATACAATGCGGCGACGATATAGCGGCACGTTGCGATATTCGTCAATATAAAAACCGAATATTGTGAAATATTTTTAATATTTCTGCGAACCGGTTTTAACTTAACCGTTCGAGCTTCCGAGTTTCGAAACAATCTCGTATATATTGTACAAAAATTCGTTACGTTCAACAGCGATAGAACGTCCGAAACGTACAAAAAAAAAACACGTCCGTACGATACAATATTATGTTATTAGTTATTTCTGTAACCACCCACCGCGTTTGGGTTAGGTATTAATATATACAACTACTACCGGTGTTAAGTGAACGCAACAGGGTTTTCGTATAAATATTATATTATACCGCACCGGTGAACTCTAGTGTGTACCGTTCAACGTTTACTCAATCCTACAGACGAATAATATTGTAATAATATGATGTGAATAGACGTTTTTTTTTTCCCGTTTTCTTCCGAAGACTCGTTTGCGAGCTGCTTGTGTACGTTATATTGTGATGTTGCCGGCCACGTACGAGGTTCACACTACGGACGCGACCGATTCGTATTATGATTATTATTATAAGGCGATTGAAACTTCGGTCAAGTGTGTTATTCGTGTACGCGAATACATTAGAAAACGCCCAAAAACAGTTTACAAGGGAAACGGGTGCGCGCGGCCACACTTATCGAAGTACGCGATAGGCCGATTTTGAACAAATGCGTTTTTTTTTCGTCTGAAACGGTAAAACTAGGGCTCTCGTAATTCGCCGATTTCGGGATTTCGAAGCGATACGTTTACAGTTGTGGTCATGTCAAAGTTGTAGATTTCTACACCGCTAGAATACACTAGTTTTGCCACCAATGTGACGAGCCAAAAATTTATTCTTCACGACGCCATCATCGTATGTTAAAAACCCTAAAGTAGACGCGACCATGTGATGAACGTTTTTCTAAGTACAATATTTTAGAAATAGTTAGATCGACAGCGACGCTGTCTACCAGCGAACCCGTATCAACACGAAACCACCGAGTCACCCGTTTCCCGTAAACGACAATTAATAATACCTACGATCTACCATAGGACTATCGCGTTTAACTCGGGTAAATCTATCTTTCCGGAAACGAATCTCGTAAAAATTAAAAAAGGGCATATAACGTCCGATCGTTCGACTAGGCGATTCAACGGTACAAACAAATCAAACTAGATGCTAAAAAAAAGTTTAAACGCTCGAGCGTGTTTCACCTGCAGTCCTCTTATATAACCCGACCAAAACTTTTTATGGACAAAATTGCTATTAATTCGGTTTAAAACACTTTAAAATTTGAAATTTCAGAAGCCCGAATCGTTGAACGTTCACAGTTAATAAACATCAACTATTGTAAAAGGAAGAGAAAACTAGTCTACTTTCTACCTACAACTGAAATGTCTCGAGAGCTGGTCAAAAATGACTCTCGCGGTTTCAAAATAGTTCACGGTGAAATACTCCATACCCTGCAGTTCAGGAAACGGCTTTTCTTCGCCGTCGCGTCTAATTAATCGACCGCGGACGTCGCGTTCTCGTTATAGAATTTTCGGCTAGCGCGAAATCGTTGGTTTTTGTTAAAAATTTAGAAATCTACCGCATTCTACCCCCGAAATCGAGAACGTTCACCATATTCGTCGCTACGAAGTATATCAAATCAAAAAGTTCCACTCACCCGCCGGTTTAGGAACGTTTCGTTTGACTTGCATCCACTTGTACGTGGGCACGGCGGTCTGTACCGCGCCGGGTGAAGCGGCGGCGCCGTGCTTTTGCTGCGCGCCCCCGTTTTGCCGTCCGCCGACGCAGTGCTGCTGCTGCTGCTGCTGCTGCTGCTGCGGCTGATGATGTTGGTGGTGATGATGGTGCTGCTGCTGCTGCTGCTGCTGCTGATGTTGGAGATGATGGTGATGATGGTGCTGCTGCTGCTGCTGCTGGTGTTGCGCCTGCGCGTGGTACGCCGTCGGGTCGTCGCCGTACGGAGACGATCCGTCACGACCGCCGTAACACTGGCCGCCGGCCATCGCTTCCCGTTTGACGACGCACCGGTCGTCCACCATGGACGCCGGCCGAACCGGCGGCTGCGCGGCCACCGTCGGTGGGTGCGGCGCGGTGGGCTGCGGCTGGTGGGCGGACGACGGCCGCGACAGCCGCTGCTGCTGCTGCTGCTGCTGCCGCGGTCCGGCCACCGCGTCGGCCGCGTGGTCGCCGTGGTTCAGGTGCATGTTGAAAAACGCGTGGTCCACGGACGCGCCGCCGTACACGCCGTTGTAACCGCCGCCGCCGCCGCCCGCGCCGTCATCCGAGTACGCGCCGTAATCTTGGCCGCCGCCGCCGCCGCCGCCGTGCAGGTGGACGGCCGCCGCGGCCGCCACGCCGTTGCAGTCCAGGTTCGTGTAGCTCAGACCGTCCGACGACGTGATGATGACGGCCGCTTCGGCCGACTGCGCGTGGTGGCCCTGTTGTTGATGATTATGGTGATGATGATGATGATGATGATGATCATGGTGGTAACCGCCGCCGTCGGCGGTCGCTGCGAGCTGATCGTACGCGCCGTCGTAATACGATCGGTTGTAGTCGGCGGCCGACACGTTCTTCTCGTAGTAGACGCCGCACTCGGCCGCGTAAGCCGGTTCCATCGTCGAACCGCGACCACCGCTCAAGCACTGCGGCATAGCGTTGTCGTAGTCGGCCACGAGTCCGCCGCCGCCGCCGCCGTAATAGGTATCGTCCGCCGCGCAGGCCGGTGCGTGAGTCGGATACGCCATCACGTTGCCGCCGCCGACGCCGCCGCCGACTCCTGCACCGCCGCCGCCGCCGCCGCCGCACGTGTTGTGCATCCCCATGTTAGACGTCTGCGAACAAAAAGTACGAAATTTTTGTAGATTCTGCTGTATAGACGTGGTTTTTTAAACTGACGTTTATTTTTTAAAACAGTGACGTTTTTATTTAGCGCGAACGGGATCGTTTTTCGATTTTCCCGACACATGACGGGATAAAAACCGTCGAAAAATTGCGAAAAACTGCCAACTAAAAACGGCGTTTTGTCGATACCGCGCGTACAGTTGTTTCCCCTTGATTTCGAAACAAATCGTCGAGGAGTCTTTGTACTGTACAGCTTCGAAAAAACGTTTCATTCGATTTTAGACTATTCATAGGCATTTTTAAATTTCGTGGTTTTTCATAATGAGCCACGAGTTGATTTTGGATTGTTCGACTTGAAATCTATAGTTAGGTATTTCTCCGAAATTTCGAAAAAAATCATCGAGGTCTCTTGAAATTTTCAACGAAAATATATTTTTTTACTGTAGAACTACAAAAAAATTTTCAAAAAGTTTCGTTCAACTTTGATCGTTAAAGTTAGGTTTCACCGGGACGTTTATTTGATACCTGCAGAGCTCGCTCAGAATCGATTTTTCAAATGCAATGATTCATCATTACATTCAGATATAAAATAATACGTTTAAACCACGACTTCCAAAACAATTTCCTTTAAACGTGGTTACGTTTTTTAAAATTTTCGAACCATTTTTATTGTTAAATTTGTTTTTTACCAGAACATAAGAGCTCGCTCAGAATCGTATTTTTGAAGGAAATTGATAAAATGCTGATTTTCAATTCAAGAACTCTGTATTGTGGATAACGAAATTTTCGATTATTTCCAGTGTGATAATGGGCATGTTTTAATTTTTAGGCATTATCTCCGCCCGAAATAGTAACATACAACCAAATGGCATAAGTTTGACGCGCAAAGTTTTCATATAGATTTTAAGAGTTTTGAAGTACCTACCAGCTATAACTCAAAATATAAATAAAATTTTTTGAAAAACGCTTCAAGTAATTAGTAAAGTACCATCTTGGTCTAAAACTCCCTATCATGGCCATCAGACCATTTTTTCAACCAAAAAAAAAAAAAATGATCACACAACAAATAATTGTAAAAACAATACATTAATCGCTACGCTAAGAATCTGAAATGGTTTTCACGCATTATGCACTGTAAAAATCAAAACTATAATAAAGATGATACTCTAGTACTGATTTCAAAAGAAACTATAGGTTATGTTGAAAAAAATTTTCTAGAAAATATGATCTGGTAAACCAAAATCTCACTAAAAATCGGTAAAGCCAATATTCCGAATGAAGGATATTGCCGTAAAAGTACCTATATAGATACCAAATTCGACAGGACTGTGCACATTTCAAACAGCGTCATTCAGACGCGACTAAAAACAAAATAAAATCTTTTAAACTTTCGTGCGTATTGATTATATAGGTATTAATAATATTATAATCAATTGTATTATGTATGTTTTTGTGTTCAGGTTAATTTCGGCTAATGCGGAGTTCGTAGAATGGAAAATATGGCTGACTTATTTTTTTCTCAAAACTAATCGTTTTGCAATTAAATTACAAAACGTGACGTGTTCTTGGAATCGATGTATAATAATGTTCAGTTTTTGTGATTTTAATCTGTAGTCAACGATGCGACAAATCTTGTTCAAATTATAGGTACATGACGTTGCCTGTATCAAGTTCGAACGAAAAACAATTTTCCGGAAACTTTTTTAATAGAAAAGTTACGTCGTGAAACACACAAAAACTTATGTGAAACAATTTGAGATTATGTTTTTTTCCTCTTATATACGTATGTATTAGCGACGTTTACGGATTTTCGTTTTCGCCGTTCTAATATGTTTTCGAAACATACTCCGCAAGTGAAAAAGTCGTAACGACGTCGGAAACAAATTGTGATTATTTTTATATTGAATTTATGTTCGACGGTATAATATTATATGTACTGTGCCGAGATTAAACTCTACCACACGTACGATGTTTTACTCGGCGTTGTTTTTATATTCAAGCATGGTAACTATTGTTATTACTCTCAATAGTACACAGTAGTAAATTTGTTTTACAATATTCAAAATAAAAAAATGGTTATTTTTACGCGCAAACTAATATATTTCACGAATTATTTCATAAATTTAACTTTAAATAAGAAAATCACACGTTTGTTGCACACATTGGTCTTAAAAATCACTTTAAATCTTAACTCAAACGTAAGTATATCAAAAGATATCTCTATTACCTACTTGGTCTTATTTAGGAAGATCCCGGGGACCAAGATTTTTTCTCGGTATACATCACGCACACACATCGTTGGAATTAAGTCGTTTATCCCCTGCCAAACGTACAGACATCGATCAAATGACGTGATGAAGATTCAAAAAATCGTCATTTAAATTTCTCATTGAAATCTACTCAAAAACGATTTCCAATAATTTTTTATTTTGCTGTCCAAATTTCACCGAAAATTGAAAATCAAAATTTTTTTTTTCAAATTTAGTTTGGACGAGTTGAGGGAAATAAAATAAAAAAATTGGGAAGTTCGAGTAGACTTCATTCTACAAATTTAAATCAGTTTTCGGAATTCTTTTTCTGTGATACGAATATATTATAAAACGACAACCGAGTATGTATTGTAATTCTTATTATTATCTAATTTTTGTCATCGCAGCGTCATAACGGAAAACTTATTAGAACGGGACGGTTTTAAAAATCTATTTTATCATTTTTGTGAGGATTAAAAAATTCAAAAACTTATACCTCTATGTTCCCGAAATGTTTTTAAAACTGTTTTAGGCCTAAGTTTAAAAGAGATAAACAATTGAACAACTTATAATTTCAGTTAAGTAATTAAATTTAAAAATAAAAGAAACTTATAGAATTAGACTTTTATATAACTATATTCGTATGTTGGAAACACTATTATGGGTACGCATTGTGTCATGAGTTATTTGTCGAAAACACAATATTTATAAAAACGACTGTAGTTTAATTGAAAATAAATATTTTAAACCGATTATAAACAAAATATTTAAAATTAAGCGCATCATGCATAGGTTTGTTTTAAAAGAGATAAAAATAAATATAATTTGACCAAGTAAAAATGACTTAGAACGACCCATATATATATATTTTTTTTTTTGTCTCTTTTCTTTGAAAAAACAATATTTCTCCGTTTATTTTACTTATTATATATTCTGTCAGTCAAATACTAACGTTTCTAGTGGAATAATTTTGCTTTTTCTACCGTTTTTCGGTAAAAATGAAGAAAAAAAAAATTCAATTGACCCGGAAAAAATTACTCATACACATATTCCTCGAAAGCATGTCACTAATTCCCGTAAATTTCATGTAAGCGAAATTGTTTTCCTCGAAAATCCTCCCGTCTAGTTAACACAATGCGTGATACTATGAAAATCGCGTGTATTTTTTAAACGCAATACATCAACCGTCATATCCATTCGTAATTTATTTATACCGTCCACAACTTCAATTATACTACGAGAAGAGTTGATGAAAAATCAATGAACCAAAAAATTAATTAGTTTGAAAAAATCGAAATCAATTGACACTTATACGCGCAAGTACGCGACGCAACTTCACACAACATAATTATATAACTTTGTGACTGCGTTGAGTTTGACCAGACGACTTCCGTAAATACTTGGGGATTTATAATGTCGGCCTATCGGTGTAATTTCGGCCCTTTGTTCTGTCGACCCAATGACCCTTTCCCGTTTAAACTTAAATAATATGAACAATAAATAACATTTAAATAAATTCACGTTTCGCGTTTTTACGCTATTCTGTTTGTTTTATAATAAAATTTTCAGAACAAGATACGAAATAGTTGTACAGGAGATGAAGAGCGTAACTGCAAAATGACTGATTACGATTCGGAAAAATTTTTCAAAATTCTACTGTAAATATGCTCTTATATTTAACTATATTTCGTACCTATAACTTAAACTCTAACATACCTATTGTAAAAATGTATCCTATTAATTAGATGTCAGTCGTTTATCCCCATACACCACCCGCAGTTGTAGGTATACTCTAAAAACGTGCATAATAGTTATATTTCAAACGCTCGGGATCGTATACCCCGTTTAAACAAACATTTTC
>CM029362.1:2686718-2720728 GCA_017140985.1 Hormaphis cornu | reverse complement strand
TCGATTGTGCGATAGCTTTGTCAGTATCGCATAAATTTATGCACAGTTCTAACACTCTTATTTCTCAAATTAATATAATCGCTATCAAACGCCGCGACGTGTGACTACATATTACTATAGTACACTGAACGGACGTTTTCTACTCACCTACTCGTCGATGCCCGAAATCCACGTGATAGTATTACAAGTTATATTTTACCTATACGAGTGACAAAACATTAAAAATACAACATAAATAACCTCCGACAATTTACAGAAATGACGTTTGGCGTTGTTTGCCTTAGGGGACATATTATTATTATTTCGGTCGTGTCGTTTAGTGTGACCATCGAATTTCGTTGGACCCAGGGGATTCATCGCCCCCGCATACGTCGACAATTCAAATAAGTAAGCACGCACTGCAATAATTCGATACGGTACTGTCCAGCGAATTTGCGAAGGGTATATAGGTGCGCACCCACGTCCCTCGGGATGAATCACTTTTAAAACATATTTTACTCTTTATCTATAATTTATACCTATGCGTTTTTACGGTCACGGACACTGAGATTTGTTCCACAAATTTAAAATCGATTGATATTAGCGCGTATAAGTATAAGTATAAATTCAGTCGAGCACTATCGAATTCCTCCAGAGCGCGTTATGTATTGGATTTCTATATCATAAGGCTGTCTGACATTCAAAGTTCCTTCACAATACGTAACTAATTGATTTTTGTTCTAAAAATGATCACAATAATACCTGTAAACTGGCGTTGAGTAATTTTTGGATTTTAGATTGTTAAAAAAAAAAAAATATTCACGAAATCTAATTTTCAACGACCAAACCAATTTTAAACGCTAATAACTTAAAAAAAAAAAAATTGATTTTTAAAAATCGGCCAGCGACAGTATATCAAGCAATGTGTACGGATTGTACGCATAATAGTCGCAGTCTTGTAACTATAAAACTTAAAAATGTGCAAAATTTGTAAACCGATGCGACTGACTAAAAAATAAATAGAAATGTTTTGAAATATTTGTTGGGGTCGTCGTAAGCCTAGTATCAACTAACTGTACGTATACTAAACCAAACCATTTAAGAAAGAAAAAATTATAGGATATTCTCTCTAATCGTGAATTTGTTCGAATGTCACTAAAATTAGACATTTGAAATGAGTAAGTGATACTTTAACGTCAACACGCTGAATTTTTGATTATTTTCAAAATTATACATGCGTACCTAAGTGTAGATATTATGATAACGCTCGTACATAAATATTAGAATAGTATTTTTAATTTTCTATATTAACAATTATTTTATGTATTGGTTATAAAATTTGAATTGAATACTGAAAAAAAAAAAAAATCCAAAATCTTAAGTACCTATACAAAAGCCGAGTTTGAAACAAATATGACGGATCTACTATTATACTAAACACTATAAACATCACCTTTGTTTAACTTTTCACGAGTCCATTAATTCATCGATACGCTATTACAAAACGAGTGTCTTAAATTACGTAAAAGTTGACTCGACAGCAGCTGCACCGCGTGTAAATATTTGCCGAAATCATAAACAGTTATATATATATAGAGGGGTGAGCCGTTACGTCGGAGTTTGAAATTATCGTCGCTACCCTTGTATGGACATTGAAATACATCGGTGTACCTATTCTATCCACAATTTAACGACACAATGAGTGAAAAGATTACGAACAGTAATGTCAAAATTATTTAACTACATGTTATCGATTCTCGCCCGAATATATTGTTTTAGTCATGTGTACGAGACGAACACGACATATATTTTCGTTTTTGGCTCGATTTCAATTTCAAATTTTGATCAACGCTTCAAATAAAGTACACCATCTCGAATGGAATCTCTTGAGGTATCGCCATAGGTTAAAACGGGAGCATTCTTTCAACTGGAAAACAAAAAAAAAACATCATTGTAAAAACAATAATACGTTCTGCGCTGACGCTCAGAATCTAATTTTTTTTTGGTCAAAATTCGCCTATTACAATACTTGGAAAAGTCATCTCGCGTTTTGGTATTTTTTCATAGAAATTTTAGCCGCACTCTTGAGAATACAATAGTATATGTCACATAATATATTTACGTAACATTACGCTATGCGCAAATTATTATAATAAGAATCGTTTGCGATTTCCGGTGGTGCGTCCCCGCTGCAGGTGCCCCGAAAATGAACAACAATACGTTGTGCAATCCGAATCTAGACATTACGGGCACGTCTTGTGGCATTTTTATATTTTTTCGCCTCTGACAAGCAAGAGGACGTACGAATAATGCGACCCGTCAATACTGACGTGTCAATTGTACGCTGTATTTTTATAACCCCGTGCGCACACAAAATAAAATATAATGTCATTTTACGTCGCGGTGGAGCCATTATTGACGAGAAGGTAAAAGTCGTACAATAACGCAATCGTGATATCAGTGTTTCTTAAACCGTGGAACCCCGGGATACCTTAGGAGGTAAACTAAACCAAGGATTCCGCGAAACCTATCTGTACTTCTCGCGAAATCATCAAGAACATGAAAAATCTTCAAGGGCAGTGAAAACGCTCCGGTTGCCGATGTCAGTAACTTTTCTGACAGTTCTACTACGGACTCTGATGGCGGGCGCTTTGAGAGATCTGAAACAGGCGAGAGTTTACAAAAAAAAAACCGATCGACATTCGAGAAAAGAACGTTAAAAATCACGGCTAACGCGTTTTTCTACGTGATCGATTTAATTTTTTGACTTCAAGCGATATCGAAAATTTTTGCGCTAAATTTGCATTGTGAACTTTGAAACTGATGAAAACATTCATTTTTTTTTTTTTTTCGTTCGACAAATCGTGTAAAACGCGTAACGCGCAACTAAAAAAAAAACTTCCCTAGACTTATTTTCGCGATAAAGTTCGTAATCGACACACGAATTTATATATTTTTGTTTTAACATTCGAACGCGTTGTTGTGTGAAATAAACATCGGAATCGAAAAATCTCGAGGGGAAAAAAAAATCCATTCGCAGGTATTGTTTGCCGGTAAGACCGCGTTTAAGAACCACTGAACGACAGGCGTCTCTTGACCGCGCACCGTCGTCCACCGGGTCTCGCCTCTGGCCCGGGTTCGGGTGTCGCACGAAAGCGTGTGCTGGACAACGGCGACGGTTTTTAATTTTTTTTTTTTACCCCCAACTTTTCGTACGTTTTTACAACAGTTCCCCCGAACACGGTCCGTCGCGTACGTCGTGCACCGTATTAACCGGCTTCTTCTCCGAACGTCCATCAGTCCGCCGGACGTCCCCGATCGAGACGAGTCTCACGCGATTGCGCCCTCCCACCGCGCGCGATAGAGTCCAGCGCGATAATGTAACGTTGATGTTACACGACGCGTCCAACAATAATATTCAAACGTTATAACGCAACAACGTATTATTATTATTACGTGTATACGAGGGGAAAAAAAAATAATACCTATATATACATTGGCTTCGTGAGACGCGTCTGCAGCAAAACTCTTTCAGAACGTTTTCTGTTTTGACACGAGGCTTGGGAGATGATGTTGTTATTGTTATCGTTTGTATGTCAATAGAACGGCAACGAGTGGGTGTGCGGCGTTCGGACATTCTTTCGCGTACCTATACACACATATATGTATATTAACATAACGGCCCATAAGTCTACGAGCGAACGTTCGCATTATTTCGCAACGTCATACGTAGCGCTCGCACGACCGTCCGCGAAGGAAGAAAAACGCATAATCGTTTCCGTAGATGACCGTAACTTTGAAATTCCAACGACGAAGGCGCTTAATAATACATATCCGTGACCATCGATAGTGCTCGTTCAGCCTTGTTACTCCTCTACACAACAATAACAACAACAACACGGCTAGCTATTATACGCCAACGTTGAACAGTAGAAGAACAACGCCGAGGTTGGGTGTGTACCGCGTACGACGTGAATAGGGACGCATTCCTAATTGCACGTTTCGTGCGACAAAAGTTCGAAACAAGGGTGCCCGGACTTTGGGACACAGGCGCGATTCGGCCGGCGGCTGGTTGGTCTTGTGAGCGCTCGACTACTTTTTTTTTCAAAAAAAAATAAACCCCGACATCTGAGGCGGGGCTCGTGTAATGGACACACTGACTCCGTCAGATCCGGCCGCGTGAGGGGAGGGCAGTTGACGTTGAAAGCGCATTTTACGAAACTCCGAAAATTTGCGCAGGGCCCCAACTTCAAGTCGCTAACGGCCGTCGTACAACGTTAAGATCTCGTCGCTTCGATCATTTTTACCCGTGACACGAAGAAGCGTGGACCGCCCGATCGGAGGCTGCGATCCCTGGCGCGGTGCGACGGGGTGTAGGAGGACTACGGTCCGAGCTGGGTGTCGTGTACAGAACGCGGTATATTCTCGGGGATTTTACGTGCAAAGGGACACACACACACACACACACACATGATGTGCAGGGCCTAGGGATATAATATAGGCGTATTATATTGTTTCGTGTGTAGTTATGGTCATCGATCAAGCGCGCTGTCAACCTGAAACACCCGCGACGCGGTTGTATCCCTTTGACGTTCGCACGCGCGCGCACGTGATATTATTATTATTACTATTCCGTTTGCGCGGGCCCGGCCAATTAAAACAAAAATTAAATAATTGTTTCGGGTCATTGCTGAAGGAGATTGATGGGGCGTGTTCGGAATAAACATTTCTCGGTTCGTGTAACCGCTGGCCGTATAATAAAGTTGTGTCGGTGGCACACAGTTTTAGGAGGTACCCACGACGGGACCGGGTACAAACATTAGTTTTAGTTTGACGTAACCTTACGAAAGCACGCGTTTGCACACTTCGTCTTGGGTGGGTCTCAGCGCGATCGCGAAATTCAGGTACGATTTTGAATCGTACGAGAAAATTAGTGATGTAAATAACGATATTAATCGTAGCGCGCGGCGACTTGGGGCGTTCAGACACCGGGTTCAAAAACTAAATCTTCGAGTCGAAAATATCGAGAAACCTAACCACAAATTCGTCGACCGAACGTAGTACCCGACCGGATTCTTTTCTACTCGCGATGACGACGATTTCGGAAAATCTGTTTTTGTCAAGAGGCGTTTGTAATTTTTTACAACTGGAAACGCCTGTTGCTGAACACGGACGCAACTGAACGTAATTGTACGTATAAAGTATGGACTAACGGCATTGGTTTCCTACGCACGCCACAAAACTTCCAGGTCACTAAAATTTTACAGTTAGAGGGCGCTACCGCCGCAATTTTTTCCCGACATCACGGGTCCAAGGTCTGTTCCAGGTCTGTCGACGACGTGATCGAGCGCAGATTGGCCGCAGACATACGTCGCGCGAGCCGTCGTTCAAATTTACCTTACGTCCGTGCACCGTTTTCTCTAGAACTTTTTGTAACTGCGGTGCGCAGTCCAACACGAGGGACTTTGGTCAAATTTTATCGATATTTTATTATTATTACGAAACCGGTCTCGTTTCGGCAATAACGGAAAACAAGTACTTAATTGCGTTCGTGATAGGTAACCATAATAGCTAATAAAGCAGAATGGACGAACCGTTCGTAATGTTACTGTGCGATTGTGCGTTACGAGACCGAAACTGCAGCGATCAATTTTCAGTGTTTGCACGCGCGTCCGTTGATCGATTGAGGGGACGCGATGGAAAACGACATTCCGTTACAGACGTTTGGGGCGACCGGAGGAGAAACGACGTAGGTACCGCAGATCAAATAATGCGAACATTTAAAGTGGAGCGGAAGCGAGGATTTCCAAAATGGGAGGTGGTAAAAATGGTAAAATAGTCCGGCCATTTTGCAATTTTGTGTTTTATTTTCGTTAATGTAACGTTGTAAGTGCCTAAATTGAAAAATAAAACCTAATCTTGTGTCCGTTTTTGTAAAACGATGATCACTGGTTGTATAATTGATTACACGTTATTATGAAAAAACGAATTTACACAAATTCACATCAACCCGTACGATGAGTAAAAATGTAGGTATTTATGTTTTAATTTTGGCCATTTTTACAAATATCGGACCATAAACGACTGTTTCGACTGTGCTATGTATAGTTCAATTAATATTTTAGAAAGTGAAAGTTTATTGTACTTACTTATTCAAGTGAATTGAAAGCTTATAGTAGAAAGTGCAGCGTAGGTACTAGTTAGGTTTCATCGATTTTATCGTAGAACTGTTTTAAAAAGTAAAAGAAAATTAAGGAAACGTAGGGAAACTAAATAGGTCAAAAACGAAAATATTGATAAAATGAAGTGTATGCCTAATGTATTCTATTGGTTTTTAGGTGTTTGCTGCAAAATTGTGCTAACAGATATCGTATAAATAATACAAAAAAACAGTTATTCACTTACAAAGTTACGTTTCTAATTATTATTTTTACTTCGTCCGTGTTCATAGCTTTATTTACAATGTCCGCTAACAACCGTCGTCGGTCGTACGTTATTGCCAGCAACAATCAGTCTACACAGGTAATACTGATGATCGTAATAATAAATAAATTCTATACATTATTTTGATTACGAACGTATTTTTAACTTCGTTTCCCATTTAATTAAATTACAAAGTAACATTGTTTTATATTGAGGTTCTCGGAGGTATATTACCTAGCTGATTGTTTTTCCAGAACAAAACAAAAAACTCTACAAAAACACAAATATAACATTTTAAACTAATCATCGATTATGCCTGTTGGCTAACCCGTAACGTACAAGTTAAAAAAGTGCGTTTCGAAACATATATTTTGGAAAAATTTGAGTTAATCTTTAATCGCCACTATACCCTTATCAGATAAACGATTGAATTATTTTATTGAAGTACTCTTACTATGTTTCGGTCGAGTTACTTTGATACGTTAAATGTAAAAAAAAGTTTATTCAAGACTAAAACATGATATACATTATCTTATTGTTAAAACAATAAATAATACTCCGCTACAATCAGAATCTACGACTAATTATCGACAGAACAAGGTTAGCTGAACTCCGATTTAAAAATAATTAGTTGAAAATGCTTCTCGATTCTGAGTGTGAGTCAATGAACTTCAGACCGATCCATACAAATAATTTATTACGAATTATTATCAGTTAATAGTAATATTCATTATTATTACTTTTTAAAACTTGACAACGCACACGCGTTTCGTGCAGGCATATCTGGTATACGCGTCAACAGCAACTTAAAATCTCAAATTTGTTTGACTCGTACTGTATTGCTATACGATTCGTAATTACAGAACACAGTATTTATCCTTGTATATTGTAATATTATTCTTATTTTACGTGCGTTCTAATGTTTAAAACAGCCGTTACGATCAATCGTTAAAAGCAGATGTCAGCTGAATTTGAAAAATGGTGAGTACTACGCCTCGTGCGCACCTATCGTCGCATGCGATTTCAGTGCCAAATACAGAACGATGAACGGAACATGTAACAATCCAAACTCTGCAACATGGGGGTCGTCGTACACCCCATTCGTCAGGCTTTCCGACGCTTATTACAGCGATGGTAATTATACCTGTAGCGAAAGTGTTACAATATTGCAACTGCAGTTTTTCTTTCTTTTTTTTTTTGGTTTAAAACTCGTCCGATTTATCAATAATCGTACAATCGTTTTTACGAGATTTAGTTTGGTAGATAAAACGTTGATTTTTCAATAGTAGCTAACTTTTTGTTATCGTATTATATCCCATTACGCGTTGACCGATCTTTTTTAAACGAATAAAACAAAACGATTTCTGAATCGACTTGTTTAATATCGCGCCAAAATTCGTAACACAACTCATAGTATCAAAAAGTTTAACACACGTCTCCTGCGCTAATCATTTATAGGATACATATAGGTACAAATAATGAAAACCTAAATGAGATTTATTTATTTTTTTTTTTCTGTAAGATTCAAACAGTTGTTTTTAATTCACCACTCGAAAGGCGTAATATTTTTTTTATTTTAATCTTAAAATACTTAATAAAATAATACTGTATTACGTACATAAGGTATTTCGAAATTGCGTTTATCGTCGAATGGATTAGCATTGCCGAGCGCTAGAAAAATCCAAGTCGAATTATTTTTAAACAGACAAATAAACGTTGCTGACAGGAACAACCAACTATTGATGCAATGGGCTCAATTCGTTGCCCACGACGTTTCCAACTTGGCAGTCGATAAAAATGGTGAAGGTAAAAAGAAAACATTCTATCTACATTTTATTGAATACAATATTAGCTTAAAATATAAACTTGAAATTAGATACATATATATGAATGATGTTCTACTACATGTTAACAAATTATTTTAGTAAAAAAAAAAAAAGGTTAGGTTTATCTAATCTGATGTTGTCGAAAAATTTCAAATACATTAAAGCGGACCAAGTACCAAGTATATGTTTTATTGGTTTTTTGTACTCATTTAATTGAAAAAAAAAAAAATCGATTACAATACAATTCGTATACAACGATAAAGTATAAAAACCGTATTCAATGTTCGATTTCTGTTATATTCTTGTATTTTATTTGAAAATAAAATATATAGACTAGTTGAACAAAATTAAAAATGCGTTTGCGTTGTAATATACTGTACAACAACGCCGAAACTGAACGCTACACTACGACGTGCACCTAATCGCGACAATTCGCTACGTCATGTTTTCAGAAGACACTGGTTACGCGTGTAAAAGGAGGGCGAATGATAAAATAAAGAAAAATCTATCGGTCAAATCGTTTCCGAATCATCCTTCTTTATTGAATTCTAGACATGCATGACGCATCTGTGTGAACAATGACTCGTTACTTTCGTAAGCAATTTGTGGCATTAAACTTCCAACTAAACCTCCCGGAACAACACGACCAACCGCTAAGTCGTAATCGCCGTTCCAACAAACTTTACGCTAATATAATATTACGATCATACTAATTTTCTTATTGAATTACAAAAACGTAATTATTTGTGTAAAGATGACAAGATAGTGACCGAACTAGCAAAAACACGCGGTCAACTTATGAAAAAGAATAATAGCCAAATGACTTTTTTTTTACATCGCTGTAAATACGTCACGATTTTTCAGATTGTTGTTTGAATGGCAATGGACGTTCGGCTCCAAGAGCATGTGCAATCGACATACCGGACAACGATCCTGTTTACTCGTATTACAATAAAACGTGCATGCGATTCACTCGCGCAATGACGTCTGCAAATTATAGCTGTGCATTAAAACCGTCGACGTTTGTGAGTTTAGATTTATAACGTTTTGCCACCAAAAAATAGTCCTAAAATACAACTATACAATAAAATAAAAATACTATACTACCTATAGCTATTGCCTATAGCGACATTACGTCCAAATTCTAAATACCGTACAAAGTAAAACCAATTAATGAGGCTTGATTAATTGATAAAAAAAAATACTGGTTAGAGGATTTTCAATACAATTTCATAATAATGTAAATAATAAAACCATATGAAATCTACCCAGGTGCGTAAAATTTTTAAACTGTTAGTTGAGTATCAAAAAATCAGTGGGTACGGTAAAAAGTACTTTTTATTTCCATTCAAAACCTTTCCTCTTGAAAAATGGCATATTTTTATGAATTACCAAGCTGACATTTTAAAAACTTTACCACTGTATTATATTCTACTCCCTTCGCATTTTAATTTCCGAATTTTTTAAACTGCCAAAAATTATGATTCTCTTTGTTTTGTTAATATGTCGATAAATAAATAACTGTAGGTAAGTTATCTTGACATTCGCACGCTCTCTAGGATCGGGTGTCGATTGTTGATGAAATTAAAAAAAAATTGTGACGCTCATCGAGTTACGAAAAATATTTATATTAAAATACGAATAAATATTTATATTTAAATACGAACATTTAATCGTAACAATAAACTTGTCGTTACAGATAAATGACGCTTCGCATTTTATTGACGGATCTCAAGTTTATGGTTCTAATGATTATATCGCGTCCACTTTAAGGTCATTTTCTAACGGAATGTTAAAATCAGTCGTTGAAGAAAACCAAGAGTTCTGTCCACATTCGTCATTTCAGTCTTCCGACACCAATGCGTTTTTCTACAACTCCGGTAAATTAGATAACTGTTTCGCACAACGCGATAAAAATAATCTGTGTAATGCAGTATTACAGTTTTAACGAAACATTTAACTGTAGCTGTTTTATTATAGGAGACGCCCGGGCCAACACGAACCTTGGCATAGCACTTTTCCACAACATGTTTTTAAGGTTTCACAATTTTGTAGCTTTGAGGTTGAAAACGGCGAATTCGGAGTGGTCCGATGAAACGTTGTATCAAGAATCTCGTAAAATCGTTGCGGCCATCATCCAACATATAACGTACACAGATTTTTTACCAATTATTTTAGGTGAATTGTGTGACGTATTGTGCACAACAATAATTAATAATGCATTCCGTTAATCTTCTTATCTAAAGGAAAAAATTACACTAGAGAAGAAGTGCTAGCTGGTGATAAATACGACCCCACGGTTATCCCGTCGACTTCACAAGAATTTTCCACCGGCGCTTTTCGTGCGCTTCATAATCTAATACCAACTCGATACGAGTGAGAATAAAATAATCGTATGCGTTACCGGCATAAACAATATTCATTTACCTAGTTTTTCACCCCGGTATACTGCGATTTCGCGTAAAACAAATATAATACGTGTTTTAGGTTTATAGATTCAAATTACGCTGTTGTACAAACAGTGAATGTTACCGACTGGATGAATCGTCCGTATCTCTTACAACAGGGCTCGAACTTTGACAATTTACTAAGAGGTTTGATAAACACTGGAGGGCGTTTGAGTCAACCTTCGTACAATTTTATGGTGAAATTTACGTTGTTTTAATAAAACATATTGGACCAAACTTGTATAATATATACATTTGAACACATTTTTCTTTTTTTATAGATATCAAATTTTATGTTTCATCCTAACAACTCTGCAATTGGCTTGGACCTCTTATCGTATGATATCCAAAGAGGACGAGACACGGGTCTTCCGCCGTACAATAAAATGAGAGAGTTGTGTGGATTGCCTGTTGCAAAGTCGTTTGACGATTTGGCAGATGTCATATCGTCAGACGTGAGTTTCACGTGTTCATTAAGACAACATTCGAATATAATATTCACCCATATTTATATACACGTGTATTCGATTTGTACATCTTAAATGTTTTACAAACATTTTTTTTGATTTCAGGACATTTACGAATTAGAGAATCTTTACCATTCCGTAGATGATATAGACTTCCTCGTGGGTGCTCTATTAGAGACGCCAGAAGAAGATGCTTTAGTTGGAAATACGTCTCGATGTATAATTGGAGACTTTTTTTATAGATCACGAGTTGGTGATCGATTTTTCTACAGTAACAATGAGCAGACTGGACAATTTACCGAAGGTGGATCGTATTGAATTTATTTCAAATTGTACATTAGAGTAACAAGTACGTAAGCGTATTAACAAGCGATGTATAACATTAAACTTCAGGTCAGCTTGGAGTACTAAAATCAATCGGCCTGTACCATATTATATGTGCGTCTTCGTCAGTTGATCATTTACAAAAGAATATTTTCACAAAAGTGGACAACAGGTAAAACAACTATTACAAATCAGTCGTGAACGGTTTTCTAGTAACATAATATAATGTGTACCAATTTAACAGTCGTATTAAAACCATCAAATATACAATTGAATATTTAAGATTTAGTCTTAGATCTTTTGGGTCGATATTTTTAGTATGTTGTGATACGCACGATGATTTTGAAACGATATTATTTGGAATTTAACACAGTTAACAATTGTTTATTGTTTAGGTGGTTTTCTTCTATGAAATGGCCTTGTCATGAAAAATATCAAATTGATTTTGAACCGTGGGAAGAAAAATTTTAACATTGAAAATTGTTATTTTGTTGGAACATTGTCAAATAAGACTGTATTAAATGACATAACTTATTAATATAAATATTTTGTTACTATACTTTGGTAATATAACTATTGTGAAATTTTTTTACAATTATTGAAATCAAACGATTTTTTTGACCATAAATAAAACACTTGAGACATATGAATTAAATAAACTAGTGAACCCTACATTAATTTATTGTTTTACTTAAATATTATTTATCTATTGTCATACTGTGTATTTCAAATTAATTTTTTAACAATAAAATATGTTACCGTTACGGTCTTATGTTTTATCGCCCAAAGCATTGCCAATCAATTATTGTATAAGTGAATATAATTGGAGCTGAGAAATGTGTTCAGTATTGACCGATACATTTTAAACAAACACGAATTCGGTCCGAGATTGGTCCCTAAGCCACTGACTTATATTTTCTGACAGGTCTTAGCTACTAAATTTCGTTAAACTATTTGAAAGAATGTGATTTTTTCAATATAAATAATACCTATACTCAAGTCCATTGTCATTTTGTACTAGGTGATAATTTTTATTCTCTACCATCCAAAGTGACGACCCACCCGAACCAAGTTTAACCCAAAACCTACTCCTTTTTTTAACATCAAATTTTATAACGTTAGTTTTTCGTACTAAACTTTTGATGAATTGCCGTCGCTATTTTCAAAAATTTTATTACCTACAACTATACATATTGGTTTGATCATGCACGTAAGTCGTAAAGAAAAATATATTGTATAGGTATAAAACAATTCATGTAAACGCTAAACTATTTGACGCGTAAAAATAAACTGATGAACAACACGCATTCAATTGAAGTTCAATGTCAAACGAGAAAATATCACATATTTGGTATGCAACTATTAGTGATCGTATTTAATAACTGGGGAATCATACTTTAAAACTTTAAAAACTCATTTAGACATTTGCAATTGTATAGTGCCATAAACAATTCAGAACAAATGTGAAACATCTGTTATATTATAGAACAATAAAAAGATCAACAGATGTCAGTCGTTAAGCAATTATCGCTCAAAAACTATTTAACTTTTGTCAATGAAAAATAGTATATAGGATTTGTTTTATTTTGCCATTCGTTAAAAAGTTTAAAAGGTAATATTACTGTATATTATAGGTAATATTGATAATTTTCAAAAACACGCTAACTATTGGATAACTGTAGTTTTAAACCCAATATTAGTATTAATTAATCTGAGTAATACGGATTTGTAATATTGTTATGTATTAAATAGCCAATTACCAAAATTATTAAAAAGTAAATTTAAATTTAATATCAAATAAAACAATGTTTTAATAAAAAATAAAAAAGGATCGCCGGGATCAGTCTAGGTCGTGTGGGTAGTTTGATGGAGTAGCGACTACGCTTTGGGTGGGTCACTAGTTTATAAGTTGTGGCTGAACGCATTATTTAATTCCTGAAAGCAATGATAAATCATTGCCTTCGAAAACACGATTCTGAGCGAGCTCAGTTGTCTAGTATACGTCGTGGTAAAAACAAATTTAAGAATAAATACTCTTGTCAAATCTGTATCTTTTCTATTTTGGTATTGTGTAAAAGTTTCAGCTTGGTCCAATGTTTAATTTTGATGTTATGATCCAAAAAAATTGTGACTAATGATTTTTAAAATTTTTTAGTTACAAATAGTTGTATTATATGTTGTTAACATTGTATT
Organism: Hormaphis cornu; assembly: GCA_017140985.1. Classification (NCBI taxonomy): domain Eukaryota; kingdom Metazoa; phylum Arthropoda; class Insecta; order Hemiptera; family Hormaphididae; genus Hormaphis; species Hormaphis cornu. The sequence goes on along the minus strand of CM029362.1, from coordinate 2,707,069 downwards.
AAATTTTCAAAACTTTTTCTAGAACATTTAAGTTTTTATTAAAATTAAATGACAATAAAATTGGAAATTTTTGAAAATTTCTAAGTTCTATATTTAGTTCAAAATTTTGTGAAATGTTTTGAAATTTGCCTCACACCTGTACATTACTAATTTTAACATTGTGTGAAATTATCAAATTTTTCCAATCATTATTTTTGGAGTTATGACCAATTAACAAAATTGATTTTGTCAAAAACACGTTTTCCGTACTTTTTTTCGTTTTTTTTAAATTTTTTTTTTTTTTTTCTGAAGAACATTTTTGGAACTGAAAATTTCGAAAAAAACACAATCAATAATGCACTAAGGATATAAAATTCTCTACCGGAAAGTGGTACTGTTGTTGAAGATCAAGTTTTTCGGAGCCAATTTGAAAATTTTGACTTTGTTTTCGCATCATAATTCAAACATATAATCAAAATTGAAAAAACAAATCAACCAAACTATACTTAACGATAAGCCGCGCCACAGAGTAGTTTGCTGCATCGCTACATCTGCGATATGGGTAGTATAATATAGGAAACACGTTAATCGCGTTCTTCCTTTTGTCCTTTTGAGTGCAATTTTTATTCTTTTTTACTAATTTTTCCATATTATGTGAGCGAAATGCTCATACGCCAACAACAGTGTTGCAAGTTTAACGTCACTAACGACGGGTTGAAAACCAAATAATTCAACCGCAATTACGCAATACCATGAACTAGACGATATTAATAATTTAAGTGATAGCATTATGTGCACCTGTGCTAGCATATTACTTTTATGTGACATATGGTATCACATGATTTATATCGCAACATCAACTACAATCGGTGATTTTCAATTAATAATAGTTCAATAAACGAAATAGAGGCAATCTTCGACGATCGCGCAAAATGAACGACAAAAGTAAGTACGTCTCGCGTTTAAGTAGGTACAATAAACAATACGTTGTGGCGGTAAATAATGCGATAAATATCGTGAATGTTAATATTGTAAAATATTGTTTTTTTAGTTCGAGCTCGCGTAAAAAATATAGTACAGTACCGAATCGTAAACTGTAATTTTTGTTTATTTTTCGTGATTAACAACAAAAAAAAAATTCATTTTTCATAATTTTATACAAAATTTCGTGATATATTTTTCACTTTTATATTATACTATGCGGATGAAACACCCACAATATCGTAATATTATCATACTCGGCAGGCAAAAAAAAAAAAATTTTTAGGTAATTATATGGTTAGAATGCTAATCGCTAACAATTATTATAGTAATTTATTTTTTCAAACCTTTTTTCTACTTTTATATACGCGTATAAGTCCGCGAATCGTTGCAGTAAAAGTTTAGTGACAGAACAGGCGACTACAGCAGCGGAGCGCAAAAACGTAATATTGACGATCTCGAGTACCATCATGGGAAACACGCACGATTTTACGGTGCTTTGTACCATTGTTATATGTGTAGGTTTGATAAATTTATGGGGAAAATTGTACGGTTTCCTTTTGATTGATAGTTAAAAACGATTAACGTGTACTGCAGGTAACATGAATACGGAATAAATGTATGGTTTAGCTGGTAGGTACATAAATGTTCTCAAATCGATATCGAGAAATTATAGATTTTGCGAGACACACCGAAGTACTTAACAAACAAACAATTTTCAAATATATGGCCTAACGTACGGTAAAATCGTATGCTATTTTGAGGTGACAATAATTATTTTAAAATTAGACGTGACATTCTGAAGTGAACGTTTTTTGAGAAACGAGTACTTATAGAATAGACATGTTGGATTTTCTGCAGAAATATCATATTATAACCATCAAAAAGCCTACATTTTTTATGATCACATAATTATCCTGTATCGTAGCTGAAAGTTTAATTACAAATTGTTTAGGTCTACACACTATAGTCGATTAAAATTTTAATTATATCGTGTTAACAAAGCTCACGGCTTTTTTTTTTATTACGTCATTACGTTATTCGATTAGTATATAAGTACGAAAAGATACGTTTTTAATTTTTTGCAAACGTTCTATTTGTCATGAAAAAATATTGCCTCAGAACTATAACAATATGTAAATTGAAATGAAATTATTAAATTTTCAACTAAAAATGGCATTAATGTAATTTATATTTACTACAAGTATGATCAGTAGAAAAAAAATATGAACGTGTTAATCACATTGTTATCTTGAACGCTTAAAAAATAGTTTTGAACTTTAAAATATTGTTTTATAAGCAAAAAAAAAAAAAAAATTATATTTGTTAGAAGTGTATATTTTACTGGCTGTTGTTAAAAAAAAAACAACCTCTTAAAGTTAATTATTTCATTATGCGTTCTACACGCGCTATTGTAATTTTTTTCTTTCTAAAAGGCACACTTTTTATTTGCACCGAATCACTGTTTGAAAAACAACGATTATGCCAGTTCGTGTGCTCCGACCATCGTGTGTGACGAAGACGCAAAATATAGAAGTTTCAACGGTTCGTGCAATAATTTAATCAAGCCGTGGCTCGGGGCATCTAAAACCCCGCATAAACGACTACTCGACGCCTCCTATAGTGACGGTTGGTATAAACTCATTCGTATGTACTTACCTTTCATAGAATGAATCAATATACAGTATTGCATAAAAGTTATTAGTTATAAAATCGTGTTTAAACTTATAATATGCGGTTGACAGGAAAATAGAACATAGTATACGAGTGTAGCGGAAATGAGAATGCTTAGATGGATGAGTGGAGTAACAAGAGAAGATAGAAAGAGAAACGAATATAATATGTAAGAGGTAGTATTGGTGTCGCATTAATAGTGGATGAGATGAGGGAAAATAGGCCGAGACGGTTTGAACACGTGATGAGTTGAGAAGAAACTGAAGCAGTAAGAGCTCAGTTATGAACGTTAAAGAAAAAATAGATAGAGGAAGACCAAAGATGGATGGAAACAATTGAAAAAGATATATGAGAGTTGGGGATGTGAATGATTGCGATAAGTGGAGGAATAAGTGGACAAAAATGACCGACCTCAAATAGTGGGAAGAAAGACGAAAAAGAAGAAGAAATAGGTATAAGATTTAAAGTTAAACTCGATTATTATGTTTACAATATTTTAAAATTTTAAAATATATTGCAGATAAACATATTTCTAATAAAGAGATTATACCTTAATTTGCTCTACACCGAGGTATAGCTTCGCATCGAAGAGCAAGAGTATTTACTAATATTAAATAGTATACATAAGTGGAGATAGATTTCGTAAATTATTGTTAGTCCAATTTTATTAATTTGAAACAAGAATAATTAGAACAGTTTATATATTTTAATAAAGTTATTTGAGTAAAATTTTTAGTGCAAACGAACGGTATTAAAAAATTTCATTTCCGAGATTACATGTTCAACTTTTAATTTTAAATAAATTAAATTTGTAAACGAAACATATTGATTGTTATTTAAATAGTTTTTCTATACCTATATACGTAGTACTCTGAACAATCCGCATGAGGATTTTGGTTTACTTAAGATAATGATCAAATCGTATTTTCAACGATTACTACAATACGTCCAACACAATATACGAGTACAAACGGTGTTTCAATAGTAAACAAAATGTACCTTTGAATTAACTGAATCCATATAGTCTGAACCTATACAGTTGATGAGCTGCAAATCCTTAAAAACCACCCTTAAAAAGTGATCGAAAACTGTGTTGACTTATATATATGTCAGTGGCACTGTAAACGGAGATAGCTTAATAAAGTTGTAATACTAACAAATATATCGTTTTCTACGATGCAGTATACAAATATCTCGGTAAAATTGATGGTATTATCACGTCGTATTGTTTTCAACGTAATATTGTTTAATTTTTTATAGTTTTGATGGTAGAGTTCCCCCCAAGGATTACTTCTATTTGTGCACACAACATAAAAACATTATTGTTTGTAGGATCTTACGAATTCCGTAAACAAACGAACGGCGCTCCGTTGCCGAACGCCAGAGAAATTAATTTGAAAGTATTCTTTTATAAACAATCGTTCAAGTGGAACGATCACAATGTTCTTTTCATGGAATGGGGTCAATTCATCGCGCATGATGTTACTCATCTTCCAGCCGACACTTCGAGTACGTATAAAAACATATGATAATAATATAGTGATCATCAAACAGATGAACGACAAAAATAATCGATGTCGTTAACCCTGAAAACAAGAAAAAATTAGATAAGTTGGATTCGAATTGGGCTTAACTACGATTTTGAGCGAGCGAACGCACAAAGTTCTACGTATACTTACTTCGAAAATTTTCAAAATTTGTCATATCTTTATGCCGTTTTAAATTTATTATGTATCGATTTTTGTCAATTAATTTAAACCACATTTAAAAGAACAACTGTAAAAAAAAAAAAAAAACAAAGTTTACCTGTAACGAAACAACGTAACGATGAATATATGCCAAAATTTAATTCAAGTTACTATCACGTCAGCGAGAAATCGTTGGAAGTTTCAACTTTATCTTTTCTATGTACATTATACGAAATTGTCCTTAAATTTAAAAATAAAAAAACCAAAATACCCAAATGAAAAAATCAACGATGTAAAAACGCCTATAAAACAAAATGATGTAAACCGATAATTTTTTTAATAGTTCTTTACCACGTACAGGAAAATATATTGTTTCTTTAAGTTTCTAAACCATGTAGACTGAAAATTAAAGGCATTAATCACTGCAAAAACGTCAGTGACCAAACAAACTCCACACTACGCGCTCAGAATCTAAAATTAACGAAATAAAACATATGCGATGAAATTTATGCGATTTATCGTCGCGTACGGGGTAATATTATAATGGTTATAATGGTCGAAATTAATGAAATCATGTGCGATCGACTTTCAGTCGGTAGCGACTGCTGTGAGTTACAAAAACAACAAAGACGGGTGGTCGCCCAGTGTCAAGCTGTTATAAATGTGCCGGAAGACGATCCCATTTATTCGGATCTTGGACAAACGTGCATAAACTTTATCCGCGCTGAGACGTCATACACCTACGGATGCCCGTTAGAACCCACTACTTTTGTAAGTCAATTTTTACTTTTTACATTTTAGACTGTGGGTGGAAATTCAATTCTATATAAACGATGTACAAAAGAACCACTCACTTTTGAGTCTTACCGAGTCTAAAACAGCAAAAAAATGCGATTATCACAACGTTTTCAAAAAACGCGAGTTTTGATAGCATATTATAATCGCACAGTCTTTTACTTACCACATTATCGTTGCGCTCAAATTTAATAATAACAAAAAAAAAACGTTTATCGCTAATAATAGATGGTTATGTCCAACCATTTTATTGACGGTTCTCACATATACGGTACCGACGAAAAACTTGCCGCTAATCTGCGATCGTTCAGGAACGGGCGACTAAGATCGGAATTTTATTCGCACTCAGAAGAGTTCTGTCCACAACAGTACCGGACGACGTGGGAATGTGAATCGTCGCCAAAATCGAGACTTTGCTTCGCAGCGGGTAATAGTAGCAGTATTTGACTTCTGTCGCACTGTAGAAGCGAGTCAAATTTTATTTTATTTCTCTCCCCCGTCCCATTTTGAACCGCTTATGTTTTTTGGAGTCAGTTTAGCCGAAAATTTAAGTCAATACTTATAAATTTCCGATTTATCTTAAGATAATTCAATGAAAAATATCTGTACAGGCACTCCGAAAATATTTTGTTTCTAAATTGCTTACTTCTATTACGTATATTCCTTATTTACCTTCGGATTTTGACAGCATATAATGTACTCGTGCAAAGTGTTTGGTACCCGCAGCTGATAATTTTCAATGATAAAATATAAATGAGGAAATTTTAACTCGTGTATATATATATATTTCGTTTTATAACACTTAAAGTGTTTGTGTATAGGAGACAAGCGCGCGAATCAAAATTTAGGAATCGCTGTCTTGCAAAACATGTTTTTGAGATTCCACAACGTTATTGCACATGAACTGAACCGTTTGAACCCATTTTGGAACGATGAAACGCTGTACCAGGAAACTCGAAGAATCGTTATCGCGGTCATTCAAATCATAACCTATAAGCAATATTTGCCCATTCTCCTAGGTGAGTAAATAATGAGCTATGTAAAATACGTGAGTACTGAAATTCTCATTCAATTACGTACCTAAATGCGAAATTTGCCTTTTTAATGTTTTTAAATATCATACACAAAGGAAAAAAGTTTTTGACAAAAAACGGCTTGTTTAACAAAACCGTATACGACAAAACCGAAGATCCGTCCACGTCAATAGAATTTTCGGCTGCAGCGTTCCGTGTACTTCATAAACAAATCCCATCTGTTCTGAGGTAATCACCTTTGTTAAGTATCAAATATGGACGATAATTAATTGAAAACTTATCTAATCAAAAACTATGAGTCCAGAAAATAATTTTATTCAAAGTTTTTATTTTCTTGTTACCTGCTTAATTACGATCTAATGCAATTGATTTAATTAATTAATTAATCTAATTTAATTAATTTAATTAATCTAATTGCTTAACATTTTTCTATACAAATTTTCATATTTCTATATGAATGTATAGTCATGTCCTGTAATGTATAGTCCTGTAATGATTTAGAAACGTCGTTTTCTACTTCATTTTTTTGTACACGAACGATTACATTAAACATGTAAAACAATAACACGCATCTTTATAACGTATTCTGCAAAAAACAATCAATAACTATCGTGTATACTGGCTAGAAAAACGGAAAAAATAAAAAAATGATAGAAAATAACCTAATATTTCTCATCTCTACATCCTCACACCTCCATCGAAATTATACGCTGATTTCTCTCTCGTATAAACATTTCAGTTAATATTATTTATAAGCCCGTTGAATTTTGACAGATTTCTCGGGAGAAACGGCTCAGAGTTGCAACGAACTTTGTTTAGCGACTGGATGAACAAACCCGATCTCCTGTCGCTGCCGAACAGCTTTGACAAACTATTGCGTGGATTCTTAGACACGCAGACGCGCGCAGATCAGCCATCATACAACCCTCTGGTACCTATTTTATAAACACAATTTTTTTTTAATTTTTGATTGGTACCTACCCACTAAAATTTTAAATTGATCCGAGGAATACTTTTTTTTTTAATCACGATAATTAAGCTTTGCTATTTTTGTAACGTCTGTAATTTCGTTCGCCATTTAAGAGTCTCGAAATACCTATAAAAATCTACTACTCTCATGAACAACAATTCGTGCATGGAACAAGGCAAGACACCTTGATCTCTTCTCATTTTAATGATCACCACTGTAAACTATTAACACCTAAACACGTTGAAGTTGCTATTTTCGTTTCTCTATTCCGTAAAGATTACGAATTACATGTTTATGGACGACGGGCCTAAATCAAAAGGTCAAGATTTGCTGGCCATGGACGTACAAAGAGGTCGCGACACCGGGTTACAGCCGTACAACAAGATACGATCGCTTTGCGGAATCCCGGAAGCGAAAACGTTCGACAATCTGACCGATTCGATTGCACGAGCGGTTAGAAAACCCAATTTACGTATTGATCACGAATGAATAAAGCTGGGCAAGTCGTTATCAGTATTAGTTACCGAGCATATAAGTAACTGCGGGACACCGGTACAAGGCTTAAGTGTAATTACTTATTAGCTAAGTTTTACCGATTTCTGACCAAAATCCACGGTTGAATATAAAATAATACGTAGTTAAATTTTACTTTTATTACACGTTATAAACTGTGTCACAATGACACGGTTCAGGGAAATTTGCTAAGCGGGCAACTACCGTTTGTGTTTGGTGTTCACAACGCGTTAGGAAGGAATGAAAACAGCGCGGTTAGAAAACAAATATTCGTATTTATGGCGTCCACCTTCTTTTATTATTGATATTACGATTGAAAAAACAAATCTCATCATTTTACAAATCGTTCGTGTAGTAAAAATAACTATAATTTAATTGACTTAATAGCTGCAGGTAACCGCTGTCTACCTGTCCACTGTCCAGCTTTATACATTTTTGCTTGCTTATTTCGTGGTACTCGAATTAAAAACATTATTTTTTAATCCCGCGGACAAAACGCATTTCATCGAACAGGACGTGGAGGATTTGAAAAAAGTTTATTCCAGCGTGGACGACGTTGATTTCATAGTGGGGGCACTGCTGGAAACGCCCATCAAAGGTATAAAAGTCGGTCCCACGGCAAGGTGCATAATAACCGACAGTTTCATCCGATACAAAGTCGCAGATCGTTTTTTTTACGACGTCCGAGGACAACCGGGCAGCTTTACTGAGGGTAAAACGAGTTAAAAAAAAAAAATCAATTATTAATCAACAGATCCAACTTCGTAAGAACTTAATGTACCTACTATTTATAGATATCAAATTATCCGTAAGATCGTACAGTTTTTTTTTTTTCAGTTGTTATTTTTGTTATTTTACGTACAATGTCGTAATCATTTGCTTTTAGAACAATTAGAAACACTGAAAACTATAACTTTCAATCACGTGATATGCGCCACTTCCAATATTAAGTATTTACGCGAAGACGCTTTTAAACCGTCGAACAGCAAGTAAACGTCAAAAAAAAAAAAAGACAGATACGAATAACATTAATAAGTGATTGGTTTTATATTTTTTTGCAGGTTCAATACGAAAAAACACAGTTGTGAAGACTACAAAATAAATTTGGATGAATGGGAAGATGTTTATCATAATTACTATGAAAATTGATCGCGATCGTCTTTTTTTTTTTTTTTTAGAAATGCCGACGATACAGCAAACTTATTAGTTATGTTAAAGATTGTTGTGTCGCGTGGTTATACTTAAACTAAAGATTTTCGAATCAAATTTAATTATGTTTTCGTTTAATCGTATTCGAATCATGTCAAATAATCATCTGTCAAATAATTTTAAAATCTGCATCAATAGTACTACTATTGTGTTAATCTAGTGCTTTTTTTTTTCTTTTACCTATAATTTTCCTCCAAACAAAAATACAGTTCTGTTGTTTGAAAATCATGAAAAACGTGCCTACTTAGAATGAAATTTCAGTCTTGTCACAACATTTTTCACCGATCAATAACCAAATCAGTAATATTTACTATGAGAACTTGAGCTTTTAATATTTAAAATCTTAACGGCTATATATCATATAGAAAATATATATATATACAAGCCGCAACTTACAACAGCAATACGACGATGGTCACTTAAGCCAAATAATTGTGAAAAAAATTATTTACATAAGAGACCCCGGAAATTTTATTACTCAGCATTGTTTATAGTTAAAATTACAATAAAATAAAATGAACCTGAGACTTCCACTCAGAATCGTCAACCGAGACTTTTTGTGTGCCACAATGTAATGTACCTCTTAATATAGGTGAACACATAAAACTCATAAACAGTAATAAGTCAAAGTTTATAAAATTATCGTACTTTTAGATTCTAATCACTTTACAAATAGTAAATTGATAGTTGACTAATATTAAGACCATCTTTTCCAAAAGTACAATAGTATGTTGTATTATGATTTTGAATTTAATCAAAACTTATTAAAATCAAGTGTAAACAGAGAAAATGTGTGTTACAAAATTAAAATTATTCATCTGGTTGGTTTTAATCAAAATATAAGATTCGTAGCATTTAAAACTTATAGTAGTAACTAAGTCACTTGCAATGGGATTCGTAAATAGTGAAAAACAATTTTAAATAATTTTTAAACAACTATAAGATTACACAGAACAATTATATTAACATCGACAGCTGTCTGCTATTTACGAGTAAAAATTGATTACAATTATTAAAATTTGTTAGTGAATCATCATACCGTAGGTGGATACTATGCTTGTAGTCAATTTAAATTTAAACAATGTAAAACATAGACATTATATAAGACTCAATTTAAGGAATTTCTTTGAATTGAATAAAACAAACGAGTGGTAGCTGAACATCTACAAAATCATAAATATTACATTTAGATTAGAATAATATAATACTTAAGCTAATCGTCGATCCCGAACTAATTTCCAGTAATGACAAAGCAAAATACTACGAAAAAAGTTTTCTTTTTTCCATACCCTTTTATTCCAGGTCCTAAAAAGTAATTATAATTACTAAAATAACTTTCGTATTTATAATTTTAGCATTTTTATTATATTATTTAATTAATTTTACCGTGGAAATTCCTGTTTTTCGAACGATTTTTTTATCGATTCTAGGACTTATAAGTTATAATCTGACCAACGATTTGTTGAAAATGATTCAAATATGTTTTTCATCCGAACCATATTTTTCTTGATGAACTGGATGTGCGCTGCAATATGATATTTCGTTAAAATTTATAATCCGGACGAATTACACGGTAACTAGACAGGTCTTGTTCGTGAAAATGAATTGATTTTACTCATTAGATATTACAATATTACATATGTATGTAGCATAACAATAAACTACATTGTACAGGTGTAATGGCGTACGACAGCGAAGCAACGACAATAAAATGTTATTTAAATTTAATTACATATAATGGTTGCTAAAATTGTGGTATGTAAATTCGTTTTGTACGTTTCGCCTCTCCAACGAAAGGGGACCAGGAGCCGACCAGAAACTGTGTTGTTAAAACAATAGACGAGAAACTTTTTTTTTTTTTTTTTTTAAATATTGGTAATTCAACCCCCGTTTATGGTAGGTAATTTCGTTTCTTTACCTACTACTAATTGTTATCGATTATTATCAAAATTGAATGAAATTATCTTAAATTTATTTTCGACTTTTCTGCACGACGTTATAAATATTCGCTGATTGTGGCAACCAGTGTTCAGTGTCCAAAAAAACGGCTACTAACAGTACAACGCAAAATCGTATAAGTATAGTTGACAAATCTAAATAATAAATTCACTCGACCGATACTCAAAACTCCATTGTCAGCATGGATTATTTTACGATGATTTCTATGGCTGTAATTTGTGTAAGTCTCATGAACTTTTTATCAAATTAAACATTTTTAGTTTATTTTACGTAAAAATCCATTTGTATAAAACGTAAACGTGTAACAGTAAGTTTTTTATAACATAACTAGTGAGTGTTTAGATTAATAGTTTTAACGGGAACCTATTTGTTTCACCTACACACACACGCGCGCGCGCGCGCGCGCAAATTGCTTTGAAGAGAAACAACGCAAACATTTTTCACTGACGGAATTGATACACGGCTACAGAAAAAAAATTAATCAAATTTTATACTTGAGAATTTATTAATGATCGATGGTATCTAAATTTTGAACTGCGTTGGTATCGCAAGGACGCGAGAAATTGTCTTTAACGATAGTGCATTAATAAATAAAAAATGGGAAAATTAGATCGATCGTTTTTGAACTAAAGACAAAACTTAAACATTTAAGAAGAGTTTTTCAATCAAAATACTCAGTTTTCATATTTTTAGATGATATAACTTTGGCTCGTATCCAGCAACACCAATGGTAGAGTATTTTCAGCAGTTGTGGTTCTTGGTACACGGCCGTCCTTCAGTTGATCTAAAAAAAAAAAATATTAATTTTGAGTATTTTTCTGCTGAAACTAGAACTTCACACACAACTTCTAAAGAGTTCAATGAGTAATAATACTCGATGAAATCCGTGATTTTTTTTTACAATGATTTATTATCGGGGTTTTAAAATTCAACACTTGAATTTACACCTTCTAAACCTGTGATTACCATCCAGAGCTATGACTCATTTTCTTTTTTTTTTTAATTTACATAAATACGACACAACTATCAAACGTACCTGCAATAGTATTATTTTACTAAACGAATAAATAAATGATTTATTTTTATAGGTTTTTGTCATTCAAAGTACCTACGGCTACGCATATTTTTGTTATTTAGTAAAAACAAAAAAAATATCGTGAGCGAATAACTATTTATAAATGGAATTTTATTTTATTCGATTCATTATACCTGAAAACTACCTATTTACATTACATTTTTCTGTAAAAGGTACAATTTTTATTTGCAACAAATTATGGTCTGGATTATAATGACTATGCCGAATGTGCTCCGACCATCAAGTGCGACGCTAATGCCAAATACCGGAGTTTCGATGGCACGTGCAACAACTTGAAATTACCGTGGCTTGGAGCTGCTAAAACCCCACATTTACGTTTAGACGACGCTTACTATAACGATGGTGAGTGTGACTTCTAAATTACTTAAGACTTCTAAGAAGATCTATTATGTTGTATCAAGTTAAAAGCCTTCTTTACACTATTCAAAATAAAAAACAAAGTTTTATTCACAATAAATGTTACACGATTAAAATAAATATACATTTCAACTAACCTATTTTGAAAAAATAAATAGAATATATTGCAATGCACATTTGATACTTCAAACAGACCGCGGTGTATCCCATGAAAAAATTCTGAACTCAAAAAATGCGTTTAAACGAAACATATTCTTATAGCTTATCGTATTATTGTCTCTCTTTCAAAAAAATTAATGATATTTTTTAGGAAAATACGAATTCCGCAAGCAAACGGACGGCGATCCGTTGCCCAACGCCAGAGAAATCAACTTGAAAGTATTCATCGACAAACAATCATCCGACTGGAATGATCACAATGTTCTTTTTATGCAATGGGGTCAATTTCTAGCACACGATATAACTCTTCTTCCAGCTGACACTTCAAGTATACGCATAATATAATAAAATAATAACCACCATATTATTTCGATCGTTGATAGATCAACATGATTGATATTATACGCCGTTACGCCCAAAATTAATGTTTTATTTTATGCTATTGTATATTTATTATAATTTTTTTTTTTTTTTTGTATTTGTATAAACAACATGAATAACCGTTGAGAAAAAGAAAGTTAGAAATTAAAGAAAAACTCAGAACCTTATGCGATGATTACAACTTAATTATTGATGTGCTTTTGTTTTTAAAATCATTTTAGAGGGTAAAGATTGTTGCGAAATAAAAAATACCAGAAAACGGGTGCCTCCCCAGTGTAAAGAGGTCATAGAAGTGCCAATAAACGATCCAGTTTATTCACAAAAAGGACAAAGATGCATGAATTTTAACCGAGCTGAGACATCGTCTACCTACGGATGCCCACTAAAACCCACTAATTTCGTAAGTTTTTGTTGTGATTTGTAAAATCCAAAACTACGATCAACCTGATTTATTATAATAAATAACGTTGACGATAAAATTTGAAAACTTACAAATATTAAAAACAGTTTCAACACGTAACACAATATATTTTTTATACTATATTATTATGGGTATTCATTGAAATATCTGTGTGTGTACTAATATAGTTTGTTTAAAACTATTCATAAGAATTACATTGAATTATTTAAAATCGATTCTGAGCGTCTATTCCGCGAAAAATCTTAATATCCTAAGTACCCAAAAGTGTCTTCATCTCCTCCTCTGTGAAATAATTTTTGGTCATTGCTGGATTTTGTAAATTATTTTAATCATTCAACATACCTAATATTCATTTTAGATTCATCATTCTACTAAAAACTTCGTGTTACCAAATCGATCGTTTATTTTTTTATAGATGGTTCTGTCTAACCATTTCATTGATGGTTCTCAAATATACGGTACCGACGAAACGCTGGCCGCAAGTCTGCGATCTTTTCAGGACGGCCTATTAAAATCAGAATTTTATGGCTTTGAGCAACATGAATTCTGTCCTCAAAAGAATCAGACGTCGTGGAATTGTGAAAGCAGGCCACAGATGTCGATATTTTGTTTCGACGCAGGTAAAGTCCTCAAAAAGTCTTGATTTATTTTATGGACCTATACCTATATAGTTTACACCACATTATAATATATATATATAATATAATATTAATAAATAATCCGAGAGAACTTATATCAGCTATTCTACTTGAGCATAACCTAATTTCTTCGAACCCAATTTTATATATATAGAACTTTATGAGCTATAGACACCACAATTTAAGTCGAAATTGTCAGGAAATTAAATCCAAACTCCACAATAAGAAACTAGTAAGATTATTACTAATAATAATCCGAATCTCGGATATTAACGAAACCATTGAGTTCCAAATTCCAAGAACATGGTTCTAAATAGTTCGAAATAAGTTCCAAAATATTGGTTTTTATTTACATTACTCCAGGAATAAGTAGGGGATGAAGTATGAAGATGGCCCCTCAATCGAAAAATGTTTTTTCCAAGAAAGGATTTGAAATTCTAAAAACCTGGTTCTATATAGTTCCAAAAAGGTTCCAAAAAGGTTCCAATATATCGGCATTATTTTGATTAGGAAATATTGTGGTGGGGGGGCCAACTTCACGTACGTCATAACATCCAAAATAAAGAACGGACCAAGCTGAAACTTTTACATAATACTAAAACAGGAAAGATACAGATTTGGTAAAAGTTTTTATTGTTAAATGAATGTTTTCACCACGTCGTATACTAGACAACTGAGCTCCCTCAGAATCGTATTTTCGAAAACAATGATTCGTCGTTGCTTTCAGATATGAAATATTGCGTTCAGACCACAAACTCTAAATTAGGGAACTACCCAAAGCGTAGTCGCTACCCCGTCCAACTACCCTCACGACCTAGACTGATCCCGCCTTTTTTTTTTTACGTAAGAACTACGTAAGAGGTCACAGTCCATATTCTTAAGAAAACGATGTCTTGAAAAAATTCAAGCGCACGTCTGATCGTCGGTTTTGTTTTGTGTTTTCATATTTTTAGGAGACAGACGTTCAAATCAGAATTTGGGAATCGCTCTCTTTCATAACATGTTTTTGAGATTCCACAATTTTATCGCCAATGAACTTTACCTTTTGAACCCATCATGGAATGATGAAAAATTGTACCAAGAAACTCGAAGAATCGTTGTCGCGATTATCCAAATCATAACCTATAATGATTATTTGCCAATTCTCTTAGGTGAGCTGTTACAAAATGCAAGTTATGCGACACGCGATGATACGTATGGATATTACGAAGTTAAATTCAATTTATCATTTTTTACGTTTTATATGCAGGAAAAGAATATTTAGTTGAAAACGGATTCTTTAAACCGACTGTTTACGATGAAAACGAAGATCCGTCCACTGCCATAGAGTTTTCAGCCGGGGCGTTTCGAGTACTTCATAAACAAATCCCGTCTGTTTATAGGTGATAAAAAACATAATAATATCAAACACTTATAATTCAGTGAGAAACCATCAAACCAAAAGTAATGTGTTACGTATTTGTACGCCATTTGTTATTTTATCATAATGCGTAGAATTCGGTTGTTGGTTTTGTTCCCTATGATTTTCGTATACAAAAAATTATCCTAAAAAATCTTTTATTTTTAAATAATTATCTATTAAACAAATCGAACATTCGTTGTTCTTATGTGTACAATTTTTTTTTTTTTTTTTTTTTTTTTTTTCGTAAAATCACTTACGGTTAGTAAATTATTTGTACGCCCCAAACAAGGCCCACGGGGCTACTATAAGATCTTTAAAGTACCAAAAGAATGCATTATTAGCGCTTAATCAAAATTCGTAGAAATTAATAAAAATTAAAATTTTAATAGATTTATCGACGAACACGGTTTCGACATGCATCGTGCTGTACTTACCGACTGGATGAACAATCCCAATTTATTGCAATTCCACAACAACTATGAAAGACTTTTACGTGGCTTCCAAGATACGTATACACGTGCTGACCAACCGTCGTACAACCCTTTGGTACATTTTTTATAATCATATAGTAATTTTTAATTGAAAACCAATAAAATTTTACATTTTAACTTGCTATTTTAAAAATTAAAATTTTGCAAGAAACCCTATGAATAAAAATAAAAAAAATAACTGCTTTCTATCTCATTACTGTGTACCTAATTTAAGTAGTGCAAAAACTTATTGTTGAATAGTTCTGCTCGAATTTGGTTAAAAAAAAGTTGAAAAATTAATTAAAAGTCAATATTATAATATTTTAAAATCCGTTGTAAATTTCGTTATTTCACCATACAATATTTCACTCACAAATAATCACTGACTGTACAATTGGAATCGAACTCGTTTTTCTGTTCAATTAAGATTTCAAGTTTTCTGTTCGTGGGCCCTTGGCCACGATACATTGGTCACGATTTGTTGGCCACCGATGTACAAAGAGGACGCGATACAGGCATACCACCGTACAACAAAATGAGATCCTTGTGCGGAATTCCAGAAGCAGAAACATTTGACGATCTCACCGATTTGATGTATAGACAGGTTAGAAAAGGGTATTTAAAAAATAAAAATTAGTTTCACAAAATCGATACTTTGCTGTTTATTTCATGCACATTTTACGGATTTGGGTAGAACACTTTTTGATCGTATTTGAAACATGATATAACTCTCAGAATATAGTATTTGAATAGGTACTCCAAAACGTTTATAATAGATTAGGAACTGGGCAAAATTATACGGAATTTTTTTAAAATGATTATTAACAAACAAAATGTATGAATTTAAAACGCTTTTTGATGTCTAAAATGTTTGATGGTATAATTGGTACATATTCTTATATTATTGTTTTGTTATACGTATTATCACATACCACCTGTTCCGTTATCGATTATCACGTAACCGTTCAATAGTGCATTCATGCGATATTTATCTTAACAAAAAAATTGTGTACATCTAATAAAATAGTAGGCATTCAAATATCTAAATAATTTATTTCAGAATCATTGTTTTCGTTTGGAAATAAACATTTTTTGAAATTGTTCCAAATGATTTATTTAAGAATACCATACCCAAGTCGGATAGTTCGTAATGTTAATGCTGTAACATTTATTCGTATCGCCGTGAAAACATTGTTTCGTCGAACAGGACGTGGAAGATTTGAAACGAGTTTACTCCAGCGTGGACGACATTGATTTCATCGTCGGTGCGCTCTTGGAGAAGCCCGTTAAAAATACCAAAGTCGGTCCGACGGCCAGGTGCATAATAACCGACAGTTTCATCCGATACAAAAACGGAGACCGTTTCTTTTACGTCGTAGGTCAACCCGGTAGCTTTACTCCAGGTAAACCGAGTCCTCTTTTCAAACAATGTTTATACTTAAGATACAAATTCGTTAGGTGTCTTGAAAAATAATCGTTCAAGTTTAAAAAATACACTTTAATATAAACCCAATTATGATGATTTTGATGGGGCACGGGTGCGGCTAAAATTTGTATGAAAAAATGCCAAAACGCGAATTCACTTTTCAAGTGTGTAATAGGCCGATTTAGAAAAAAACAATTTTGAAAGAGTGAAACTTTCTCTTCTACGGCGCTCGTTTTTCCATTTTGCGATTTTGTAGCGATATGTTTACAGTTTGAAGTTGAAGTTATAAAAAATTACGATGTTTTCAATAAAAATCCGCAAAACGAGCGCCCTTTAAGATACTTTTATCCATCCAACAAACAAACAAAAATACTCAAGTACGTTCAGTGGTTAACTCGAAAAATGAATTCTACTAAATTAAATTTTGTTGGCGGTTAATAGAATTTAGTATCTAAGCATGTGGATAGTATGTGCTATCAAATATGCTTCATACGAATTTCTAGCGAAAAAGTTTAATCGAAACAATTTCAAATTTCATCCGAAAACGATTGTATATTATAAAGGTTTCTGCGCTTGTGCCTTATCGTCAGTACAGCGTATAAATAAAACAGAAAACACTACTTTTTAAAACTATCGTTTTAAAATGGCACCACGTCACTTTGTCTAGTCGGCCGCTAAACTTGATCTGCGTGAACCAACTTTGTGGAAACAAATTATTCACCTGTAGAGCTACCAAATATTTACTGGAAAATAATTTGATTGAAGAATTATTAACAACTTAATAAAACATTATTGATGAAAAGATCGATAAAATATAACAACGCTATTACACGGATCATTATTTTTTCTGTACTGTGTACACATACATTGAGAATTTCATAAATTCCGTAACGAAACCGTTTTCGCAAGATTATAGTTCTCGTCAAAACAGTATTTATGTTGCTGAAATTATATTATAAGTTTCAAGAACGGCTCAACCGCATAAGCATGAATAATTTGAAAATAATTTTCAATTATTCAAAACAAAAGAAACTTTAATGCCTTGATTTAATTCTTATGATTCTCAACGCATTTTCTTAAAAACTGCACGTTCGGCGTTAACACTAAAATACCTTCTTATTTCAATAGTCACCCGATTGATTTAGAGGGGTCCAAACGCTTGTGGTGTTATAGCCGTAAAAATAATAATTATCACAGTACTTTGCATACGACTTTTGCAATAAAAATGCCTAAAATGTTTAACGATTATTATTGCTTTCAGCACAATTAGAAACACTGAAAAAAATTAATTTCGGTCATGTGATATGCGCCACGTCCAGTTACATTAAATTTTTACCAAATGACGTGTTTAGTCCAATGAAAGACCAGTAAGTGTTAGAAGCTAAATACTTACAAATACTATTAACTTAACTAAATTGGTATTTTTCACAGGCCTGTAAGCCAAATACACAGTTGTGAAACCTTTAAAATAAATTTAAGTGCGTGGAAAGATTGAATTGTTCGGATTAACTCTATATGACAATTTTGAATTTGTCAAAATTATATAGATAATTAGATAAGATGATTTTGTCTAAAATGAATAAATACAAAATTAATTAAATACCTACATTTAAGATCGTGCTTGTTTAGCAGTATTCATAACTAGTTTGTCAAATAATGATTATTGTACTCTCATCAAATACAAAAATTAGTTAAATTTTTTGTTTTGTTTTTTATATTATTCTGGTATAGCATCTAACTATATGTTTTTCTAAAAAAAATGTGCTACAATATCTACGTATACCTAGTACCTAAGATGCCGATCTTGGATACAGACAGACGTTAAGAACAGAACAGACGGCTGGTTAAGAAGGTTTGAACTTTGAATTCAAGCCTAGTTTTAAAATTATTCACCATTTTAAAATTTGTCGCTTACATAGGAGGAAGTATACCAATATATATTTAAGAACGAGAAAAACTATTTTGAATTATAAAACTCTATATAACGGATTAAATTGTTTATTTGTTATTTAAATTTCTATTTGTTAATAATTTAAAGCCGTTAGGTGTTAAAAACCATATCATCAAACATAAAAAAAAATTTGAGAGCTGCAAGACAGCAGAAATGGACGACTTCGTCAAGTTCTCTAATATTGTTACATGACGTGTCGGTAAATTAAATGAGATCATAAGATACTGATTGCAGAAACGCTAAGTATTATTTTTACGATTTTTTTTCTGATCACAGATGAACGAGTTATAATACCACTAAGAGGATCGACAGTAGGTGTTAGATAGTATTTAGGTTTTTTTTAAATTTTTAAATTTTTTTTTACTTTTGAGTTATGATCCAAAAACGAAAAAGTCACATTTCCAAAAATACTGGAATAACGTGAAATTTCAACAATACAGTACATTAAGGAGGGTTAAACCCTTCTGGAATGCCTATAATTTTTTAAAAATCAAATCAGCCGCAAAACAAGTTAAGTGGTAAGTACAGAAAATACACATAAACATTTCCAATTATGATAGTTCATTATATTTTTTCTATTATTATTATAAATATATTTTACCGTGAAAGTTCCAGCCTATTGTCACTCGCATTTTTACGGGACCCATCGATTGAATTGAATCACATCAAAATTTCAATGTTCTTTATCAGAACCGTTACGAATTCAGTACAATTTAATTAAATGTTTCATAAACTGCAGGATAATATTAAAATTCGTAAAGGGTCTTTGTCGCACAGAATTTTATGATTCAATTATGTTCTCAACAGTTCTGTTATTTAATACCTATCCAATTTTCATGCTGCAAACGGATCTAAACTCGTTATAATTTCTACTATATTTTTTTTACGAGGTGATTTTTGAAAATATTTAGTTAGAAAGAAATGAATAACAATTGAAATATTGAAATCGTGACGATATTTGATCAATTTTTAACGGCTATGAAATTATGAAAACTTATTTATTAACAAAATCATCTTGTAAAAACATTGTTTAGGCTCTTGCAGTCTTTAATTCAACTTATCAGTGTTGGCTCTAAGCCAACCAACAAAAATCACAACCATATTGGAAGTACAAAATGATGTTCTTAAAAACAAAATGTATTGGCGTGACTAAAAATACGTTTACACTATTAAAATGATGATAAAGTGGTTCCAAAAGTCTGATACGTGACGTTATTCTTGATATAATAACAAGTTTAGTGTCATTTT
>CM029362.1:2625107-2681718 GCA_017140985.1 Hormaphis cornu | reverse complement strand
GCTTGGAGCTTCTAAGACCCCACATTTACGTTTAGACGACGCTTACTATAGCGATGGTAAATGTGACGTTTAAGTTTTTCAATATTTTTAAGAAAAACTATTGTTTAAATATTATTGTAAGGCCTAAAAACAATAAAATGTTTTTAAAAATGGACTCTGTAACATGAATACTTGTATAGATTATGAGCACTCAATGAGCTGGTGGCCATTTCAAATGGTGTTTTCGATTCCATCTAATGGCACATAAACGAGTCTTGATCTATGAGGATCTAAAGCTTTAAAAGGCTGCTATTTTTTATAAAAAATTTAAATTAAATCGTTAACGTTATCGATTATAATTCAGAGTGATTTTGTAAAATTTCAAAGTAGTATAACTATTACTTATCATTACTATATATATGTTTGTGAATCTCAGTTATTAATCGTATGGCTTCTAGGTATTTGAAAAATTAATTTTTCGTTGTTGATCACAAATATTGATTTTTTTTTTTTATTATTGATTTGACCTAAAATAATATTTGTTTATACCTACTCGTATTTCATCATTACTTAATTGAGTGTAACTTATCCTACACAATACATGTGAATATTTAAGAGAATAGAAACAATATTTTTGGTCGTATATGTTCATAATATTACGTACTGACTTTTATGCATAGTGCAGCTATTTATGACTTCGTGGAAAATCAATTATATCGCACCAATTAGAGTGTTATGACTCATAGTTTTATAGGTATTTGCAGTATTGACACGTTTTATTATTCATCAATCAGTTCCAAACATAAATTTTTATACCGTAACATTCAGACGAATTTGAAAAATCATAAAAAAATATGTTCAATTATGACTCGATAAATTTGAACGATTTTCAATGAAACTTTTTACTATTTTAAGTGCAAAATAATAATGGCATTCTTTAAATATAACGTATTTAAATTATATTTACTTACATATCTATATCTTAACGTTTGTATTGGTAGGTACTCGTGAAATCAAATTTAAGATTTAAACAGCACACTATCTAATAACTACCACTTTAAAACGTGTTACCTGTATAAAACAAGTTAAAAATCTTCTCTTCAAATTCAAAATGAAATAATGTTGTATAGAATGAATGTAGCATACGTGAAATACGATTTGTTTGATTGGTTTTGACGAATTCGTCGTAAATAAATGAATAGAATAACGCCGTGGAAATGTTTTGAACTAAAAGAAAATGTTTAACAAACGTAATTGTTAGTTTGATATCGTCTATGACCTTCATAAAATTTAACAACCATTTTCAGGAAAATACGAATTCCGCAAACGAACGGACGGCGATCCGTTGCCCAACGCAAGAGAAATCAACTTGAAATTGTTCATCGACAAACAATCATCTGACTGGAACGATTGCAATGTTCTTTTTATGCAGTGGGGTCAATTCGTGGCACACGATATAACTCTTCTCCCACCTGACACTTCAAGTACATACCTAATATAATGATTGATTCGCTTTTGATAATTGACACGGTTATTCATGTTCTGGGATTCATTCTGGAATCAGAACCAAATTTTGAAATGGACTTTACATAAAAACTATACATAGTAGTAATTTTTATTAACAATGTTTTTTTTTCCCACAAAATATAAAATATACTAAGTACCTATTTGTATTTGTATTCGTAGTAAAATGCTCGGAATATATTATAACACAGAATCATTTTTTTTTTTTTTACGTTGTACGTAATTCTGATCACGTTGAAAAACTGTTAAGAAAATAAGAATGCAAAAGTTCAAATATAATCCGTATGTGGTAACAACAATGATCGACTGATAAACACGCTATCGTTTTCAAAATCGTTTCAGTCGGCGGCAACTGTTGTGAAATAAAAAACACGTCAGACCCAGTGCCTCCCCAGTGTAAAGAGGTCATAGATGTGCCAGAAAATGATCCAGTTTATAAATCCTATGGTCAAACGTGCATAAATTTTAACCGCGCGGAGACATCGTCCACCTACGAGTGTCCACTAAAACCCGCTGCTTTTGTAAGTATTTACGTAACATCATGACCGAAATCAAATGAAGATTAGGTAAAAAGAATATATGAACACTATTGAAAATCAATAATCAAATATTTGGGGGGAAAGGGGGTAATATTGTTAGAGGCTAAGGGCTATTCATACTTCACAACTTTTTAAAAACCACCGATTTTCTGTAAAACATATATTAAAATAGGTACGTCGTGTTTCTAATATCATTCCAACCGACAACTATATATTATATAGAACATCCACTCTCACATTATTTTATTTTCTACAAAATGCTAAAACGTATTGATTTTGCGGTCTATCTAATGCCCCGGCGTACGATTTATTTTCCTCTAAACATTTCTTCTTTTTTCGATGGTTTTTTGTATAGATGGTATTGTCCAGCCATTTCATTGACGGTTCTCAAATATACGGTGCCGACGAAACGCTGGCCGCAAGTCTGCGATCGTTCGAGAACGGCCTATTAAAATCGGAGTTTTACGTCGGCCAACAAGAGTTCTGTCCACAAAAGAATCACATGGCATGTAGTAAAAGGGCAAAACTTTGCTTTGACGCGGGTAAATTTGATACATAATAATGCTTTCTAACTTTATCGTTTACGCTTTTTGTTGTTATTATATTTTTTGATTAATTTGTTGTAATATTTTATTAACGAAAAAAAATACACCTATGAACGAGCAACGTTCATGCGTTCTAAAAAAAAACACCAAAACAAAATATCATTCAATCGTACATTTATCGTGGTTCCTGTTTTGTTTTTTTATCTTTTTTTAGGAGACGCGCGAGTGAATCAAAATTTAGGTATCGCTCTTTTTCAAAATATGTTTTTGAGATTTCACAATTCGATCGCCGATGAACTTCACATTGTGAACCCGTCTTGGAATGATGAAACGTTGTACCAAGAAACTCGACGGATCGTTGTGGCAGTCATCCAAATCGTAACCTATAATGAATATTTGCCGATTCTCTTGGGTAAAATATATAAAATTCAAGTTTTATAGAGTTCATAACAACTTCGATACAAAGCTGAATTTAATTTTCCTATATTTTACGTCTTATACAAAGGTAAAAAATTTCTAACTGACTCCGGATTCTTCAATCAAACCGTATACAACGAAAACAAAGATCCGTCCACGGCCATCGAGTTTTCGACCGGCGCGTTTCGAGTACTTCATAAACAAATCCCGTCAGTTTTTAGGTAGGTACAATAGTAGCAGCCAGTTGGCGTATGAAAAACCTTTACTATACTTCTATAAAAAAAGTAAAGTCTATTAAAATAGTATCATAATTGTAAACTAGTGTTAAAACTTAAATTCATATTCAAACAAAACATGGAAACTGATACAATTGTTTGTTTTTTACTTTCAAATTGCATCTACCTAATTACTATTATCTATTATTAAAAGATCAAATACTTAACTATTGAATATTATATTGAAACCATTAATTACACACTGAATGCTGTGAAGTGTGAACTACTGCAAAGCAAAGTCACCATACTTTTTTACCTAAGTATGGTACTTGAACATAGTAACATGATAGTAACATAGTTATGATTTACATTTAAATTTTTATAGATTTCTCGACGAACACGGCATCGATATGCATCGGGCTATAATTACCGACTGGATGAACACGCCCGATCTTTTACAATACCCCGAAAACTATGAAAGACTTTTACGCGGATTTCAAGACACGTATACACGTGCCGACCAACCATCTTACAATCCTATGGTAACTATTGAATTTTCATAATATTTATATACTATTTTCTAATATTGAAACAGTTTTTATAAATTTATTTTTTCTGTATGGCTGTATAGCCCATGTTTATATAATTTAAATGGTACAAAAAAAAAAAAAAGCTAAATTATATTAAAATACTTAAATTCGAAAATAAAAGGTCGTTTTAAGAAGAGTTAAACTTACTACTTATATATGTTCTTTGAAAAAAATTGCAAAAAGTGCATTTTCAAAGAACAAAAGGAATCAAATATAAGATTTATGAGCATTTTTTTTTTTATATCAATAATTTAACTAAGATCATCAAAAAATATCATACGTTAAAATGTGAGTATTTTGTTCAGTTATATATATATACAAAGCCGAAAGATCCACTTAACGTGGGTAATCGTGTACTTTACAAATTGTTTCGATTAAATTAAAGGTAATTTCATATTTGTAAAAAGTTACGAGTTATTAGGGATACATTTAAATACAATTGAATCCTTTAATTTTTCCAATATAGATAATTTTTTCCTTACTCGACAGAAGAAATAATTTCTCTCAGCAGTTGCAAAATCTCTACACCTAATGAAAAATCTTTATACAGTATTAGTAGATGATTTTTTCAAAATTTAAAAAAAAATATATTCACTTTTTGAACTAAAATTATTATGTGTTCGGCCCCATCGGAAACTATACGTTACGTATAGTTCTAATTAAAAAACACAAGAATTTGAAAGGGTAAAAATTAAAAACGTATTATTTAATCCTTGTATTTTATTATTTAACAAAGTTTATTTTAAGTACCGCGCTATATTTTTTATTGTTTACTGATTTTCTCTTGGAAAATCCTTTCAAATTATATTTTCTCGATAGTGTTTATCGTTTTAAAATATTATATATTCTTTTCGTGCTCGATGGACTCTTATAAGACCGTAGCCGGGAATTCAAGACTACATAACCAAAAAAATCATCACTATAATATACATTAGAGTCGAATTCGTTTTTCTGTTCAATTAAGATTTCAAATTTCCTGTTCCTGAACACGTGGCCTAAATTCGATGGTCACGATTTGTTAGCCGCGGACATACAAAGAGGACGCGATACAGGGGTACCTCCGTACAACAAGATGAGATCTTTTTGTGGAACTTCGGAAGCGAAAACATTCGACGATCTCACTGACTTGATAACTGAAAAGGTTAGAAAACCGTATTTAAAAATAAAACGTACATCGCAAGATTGGCTGTATATTTCGCACACGTTGCGAAGACTATTGTGTTAAATACTTCAGTATTTGTGACAAATATCTGAATCTTTTCGAATTAAAAAAATATTATTCTCATAAAGTATTAAAAATACTTCAAAACATTTATTGTTTTAAAAATACAGTACTGTATTAGAACAGTGCAAAACTATTCAAATTTTTTTAAAGTTCTTTTAAAAAAATACGAGTATAAATATTCATACAAGTTTAAATTAATATCTTGTGATGAATTATGTTTGTGTAATATTGTCGTTCGACAGGACGTGGAAGATTTGAAACAGGTTTACTCTAGCGTGGACGACATTGATTTTATCGTGGGAGCACTACTGGAAAAGTCCGCAAAAGAAGCGAAAGTCGGTCCCACGGCCAGATGTGTAATAGCAGACGGTTTTTACCGATACAAAGTCGGAGACCGTTTCTTTCACGACGTTCAAAACCAACCCGGTAGCTTCAGTCCAGGTAAACACCTGTATAGTCCCATCGGGTACGAGAAAATAATCATCAGAAAAATAAAAAACAATCATCCTGAGCTCAGCTTAAAAAAAATGTAATAATTTATACATAGTGCTTATAAGTAATGATACGGTTGAAATTATTGTCATCAGCGCAAATCTTTCAGGTTAGTAACAACATTATTGTAATCGAAACAATGAAAATATTTTAACATTTTCAACCGAGAATCGTTGTATTTAACGCTGCACTGTAATACGATTTACAAAAATATCAGGCTTATTGTTTTAAGTATTTTAATTCTATGAATTTTTATTTTACTTGTTACACGAACCGTGGTGTAAAAATAAGGCCGCCTGAAATGCTAAACAATTACTCTTTCAGCACAATTAGAAACACTGAAAAAAGTGAATTTCGGTCATGTGATATGCGCCACGTCCAACCTTAAGTATTTACCGAGTGACGTGTTTAAGCCAATGAAAGACCAGTAAGTTGACCTAACAAAATGTTGAAAAATAGGCACCGTTTATTCAACTGAATTGACATTTTTTACAGGCCTGTTTTGCTGCTCAAAAGTTGTAAAACCTTTACAATTAATCTAAATGCGTGGAAAGATGATTCGAATTAACGACTATGTCATGTAACGGGTCTAAAATAGGAATATAACTACTTAATAGATCATGATTCGATAAATACATGACTGTTAAGCAATGTTCATGACTTTTTATCATTTGTCAAATTATAATAACATTGTATCAATACAAAAGCCAATAATATCTTATTTTGTGTTATTATTCATACGTCTGACACACAGGGTTGGCACGGCTGCAGGTTAAGGGGATTTCAACTAATTCCTCAGTGCTCATTGTAAAAATTATAATTCAGTTAATATTAGTACTATCCAGGTAAATATAGGAAAAAGGAAAACTATTACAAATTTAAAAAGCCGGGATCAATCTGGGTCGCGTGGGTAATTTGACGGGGAAGTGACTACGCGTTGGGTGGGTCACTGGTTTGGAAGTTGTTGTTCAATCGAATTATCTGAAAGCAATGACAGATCATTGCCTTCGAAAAAACGGTTCGAGCTCAGTTATCTAGTATAGATACGTCCTGATAAGAACAAAATTTAACTATAAAAATGGTCCAAAAATTGCAAAAGTCATATCCACGTATAAAGAATATTAATATAAGTAACGTGTGAAAATTTAAAACCATTTGGACTATTATTTGAGGACGAAAACTCAAAAGAAAAAAAAGTATTTTTTTGTAATTATTTCAATTTTAATATAAAAGAACGACATAAAAAACTTTATCGGTTATAATTACGAGTACCTGTGTATACACCGTACTGCAATTGGATACCTCAAAAAGTATAAACATTTCAGGACAATTCTTCGCGTCATTATTAATTTATTTGAAAATTACGGTTACTGTTTGAAATGCGCAAAATATCTCGCAATTTGTCGATTAAAAAAAAAGATCAATTTTCAAGGATAGTTTCCATAGTATATATATATATATATATTATATAGAATGTTTTTCAAACTGTTCAAAATAAAAAAAAAGACCGAATCCGCGACCGCAACTGAAAATAATTACATTGTGGTTTATCGATAATTATGACAATATTAATTGTATTCCGGGTGAAACCGTCGAAGATATTATGAACAAAATCGTTACATTTTGTAAACAGCAAAACTGCCGGTCTCTCAGCAGTTGCTGACGGGTAATTCCGAGGAGTGTTTATATTAAATGTATAATTATTGTCGACAGATCGATTTTGTATTCGAAACATCGGGACGTAACATAATATTTTAATTATCGAATTATTCTCCGCTTGAAGTGTAAACGCGATTTCCCAACGTATATTTTCGTTATATATCCACGGCGGCCGCGGTACGAGTAAAACCGCATAAAAACACGATCAGTATTGTTGTTCAGCAGTAGTGGATCGATGCACAGTAATATTATTTTATTTATACTTAGCAGTACGAATTTGTATACAAAATAATAAAAAAAACTGCAGCTATATTCGCGTCGGTCAGCGAGATTACCAGACGACGAGCAGTCGTTTCCGGGCATTTCTAATGCGGTTCACACTCAGCGGTATTCAATTTATTAAATAAAATCAACGCCACTAGGTGGGTACTATAATAATGTGTAATTCTTCGTGCGAAACATTTGAAAAATATAATTAACAATAATTATCATTGTTATTGTTCCTATTACTTTATAGACCCTACACCGCAACAACTGTAAATAATATTGTCAATTAAAAATTTTCGCTTCCACCGTTGTTCGTTATCGGTAATTATAATATTGTTTGGACTTTATAGGTCTTGCGTTTTATTTTCTGGTGTAAGAATCTATAAAGTTTTAGTTCGCTAAATGCGGTGGTCGGCACTAGCGTCGATAACTAACGCAAAAACGTAACATTCCGACGATCCCCCGAACTCTACAGCATCGAAGATGGACGATTTTGTTAAGTTCTCTACGATGATTGCAGCGATCTGCGTGGTTGTAAACTCGATCTCGCGTGTACCGGTCATTTCGGTAAGTTATATTTGATGAGGTTTTTTTAAAAAAATTTTAGCGGATTTTCATGTTGTACACGATCATTGGACGCCTGTATGATAATAGGCAATTTGCAATTCAATTTAAAAATTTATGACACAATATTACTATAATTGTACACAGTGGCGTACGTAGAAATTTACAAAAGGTGTAAATATATATCATGAAACAAAATAAGTCGCGTGGGTAGTTTGACGAAGTATGCGCTTTGGGTGGATCACTGGTTTGAAAGTTGTGATTCATATGTATTATTTGATATATTTGAAAGCAAAGATACACTTTTGTCTTCAAAAAAACGACTCTGAGCGAGATCAGTCGTCTCGTATATGCGTCGTGGTAAATTTTTCAAGTCCTATGCTCAAACATTTTCGAAATCATTTGAAACATTTATCAAACCTGTATCATACCTGTTTCGAGCTCGTTTCGATCATTATTTTGGACGTTATACGGCAAAAAAACTAAATCGATATGTCAAAAACACGTTTGCCAGGATTAATGTTTCTCCTTAAATTCTGCTTGGTTTCTTGATCGTGAATTTTTCAATTTTCAACTTTAAAACCCCTCAGAGTACCGCCCGAGTTCATAGACCTTTCATTAACTGTGTAACTCATTTTAAAAATCGGTGTATTCCTTATGCCCGTACGCAGAAAAACGATACATTGTAAAAACGACACATTTTTCGCTACGCTCAAAATCCAACATAATAATTAGTTTTAAATTGGCCTTCCGAATTTTTCAATTTAATTCGACGCGTTCACCCTTGTTATCAGAAAAATGCGGGTAACTATAAATTTCAAATAGTCCTGCGTATAAAATTTCGTTTTATTGTATCTACATATTTTTTTTTAAGGCTCAATTTTTGTTCGCTACAAATTATGGACTGGCGTACAATAAATACGCACGGTTGTGTGCTCCGGTCATCGAGTGTGATCCAAATGCCGTTTATCGTAGTTTTGATGGCTCGTGCAACAATTTAATAACACCGTGGCTCGGAGCTTCGAAAACTCCACATTTACGAATACTCGACGCTTACTATAACGATGGTAAGTGTAGGTAGTCTATCATACACATAACGTATTCTATAAACTGCTGTTCGAATCACCGCAGTTGTATGCGAAATCGATAAGTTTATAAAATAGCAAAGTAAACGATTTTAAAAACGACCTACGCGTCACGATATCTGTAATAAACGAAAGAATGAAATATAGGTGGTACTCATACCGTACCCGTAATACGTTCCAAACCACTAAAACTAGAAATTAATTTTGATTGTAGGTTGGGTAATTACAAAATATATTTTTATTTTATCAATTGTAACATAGTCATGAGCAGGGCTGGCACACGCAAAATTGCATAAATATGCGCTATAATATCGCCTAAATTATGCGCACCTAAAAACATGACTAATTAAAAAAAACGCGTAATAACGCGAAAATATCTTTAAAAATCCAAAAATAGCGTTTAAATCGAAAAAATCACAGAATACGCAAAACAAAATGGTACGAGCCCTGCAAGTTATGAGTCGCGTAACATAATATAGCGTAGGTAAAAAGCTGGTATATAATTATTACATTCATAAAAGTCGCGGAAAAAACCTCCGTGTAAACTTTACCGTGCATTTACGTATTAAACTCGTTTCGTTATAACATTATATTGTGCATTTTACACGAGTATTATAAAATTATAGATACCAAAACGGGATATTAATTATTATTTGCATATTGTCGATTTTAGAATAGCTGGCACATTAAACTGTACTCTATGCCAAATACTAAAACCTATATGATATGACGTTATAAAGCTATAAATACGTTTTTCAGCTTTTGTAGTAGGTACCATGTATATATATATTACAATACGGTAGTTCATAAATTACAAAAATATTTGCAGGAGAGTACGAATTCCGCAAACAAACGGACGGCACTCCATTGCCCAATCCAAGGGACGTTAATTTGCAAGTGTTCCTGTACAAACAGTCCCAGGATTGGAACGATCACAACGTTCTTTTCATGCAATGGGGTCAATTGATCGCGCACGATGTGACCCATCTTCCACCGGACACTTCGAGTGTGTATTTTAATATAATATTATCGCGAAAAAACGTTTGTGTCGTTTTCAAAGTCGGCCTGTTACATGTAACAGGCCGACTTTGAAAAATAAATTTTCGTTTGAAAGAGTAAAACCTTTTCTAAAGCGCTATCGTTTTCCCGAATTGCGGTGATACGCGTTTACGATTTTAAATTTAAGTTGTGAAAAATTACAATGTTTTCGTATAAAGTTGTACGGCACGCCATAGGACATAATTTAAAAGTCGGCGAAACGAGTGCCCTTTAAGATGTTTTTATCCACGCAACGAAAGAAAAAAAAAACCCCCGAGTGGGTAACTCGGAAAATGAATTCTGCTAAATTACATTTTTATGGGCGGTTTTGACAAAGTTGTAGAAATACACCGCTAGACTATACGACCGTACGAAGAACATTTTTCTAAACTTAATTTAGAAAAAGTTAGATCAACTGTAGGTCTATCGGCGTGCCCGTATCACCGCCGAGAATCCACTTGATGTAGAAATTGCAAAACTTGCCGCTTAATAGATAGCCTTAAACCTAAACATCATAAACCGCGTTAGAATGTTAGAAAGTACTAGTTGAAATTTCGATTTAAAACTCTCGACTAAGTAATAATATGATATGATATGATATTGTGTTACAATAACTAGCTTATTTTTTTTTTTGTGTTTTTCGTACCATTTCAAGTCGGTACCGACTGTTGCAAGTTACAAAACGAAAATCCGGTACCCGTTCAGTGTCGAGCGATCATCGACGTGCCGAAAAACGATCCGGTTTATTGGAAACGCGGAGAAACGTGCATAAATTTTAACCGCGCTGAGACGTCGTTTACCTACGGCTGTCCGTTGACGCCCGCTACTTTTGTGAGTACACCTACACCAAGGTATTTATCTTAGTTAGTAGAGTGAGTCCGACTGCAGCAATGACAGTAATCGTACAAAGCGCATATAAATGTTAAAAAAAAAAAATTCAGAAATATCGTTGATCAAGACCCCGTTTCAAAAATTAACATTTCAATGTAACAATATGCGAACGCGCATATATTGTTTGCGTGATGACGCTGAAAAAGTTTGAAAGTGTGCGAAAAAATTAACAAATGTTAGAATGTCAGCTGGTGTGCGATATATTCACAGCTAAACACGCTTATTTATTAAGTTGGTAGATAATATATACTGTAATCGTCAACCACAATGAGTACACTGGTGATTTTAAGGAATGTGCGTCACTTCTCCCCTTTGAATACGGTAATACAATATAGATGCGTAATTCGTGCGCAAAATATCAAATTTTCAATTGAGTATAGTAGGTGGAAAAACGCTTCGGTGTCTCACTACCCCGCCTAGGTAAGTACTTGCTGCAGTTTTCGTCCAAACCACCACTGCCCCTGTAATACACCCTTCCACGACATAAATCTAAATACAAATCTGATTTATACGCCTAAAACGAAATTTTAGAAACTCGTTTAATGTCAACATTTTAAAACATTTTGATTTTTTCCGTTAATCCTAAGCAAGTTCGAAAGTTACAAATTATTATAACCGTAAAACATTATAGGTTAGGTTAATTAAAAAACCTAAAAATTAGGCTGTTTTCCTAAAGTTTAATTTAACCATTCGTTATTACCCATAAGTATTAGTTTAGTTTATTATTAGACCCCCCACCCCAGAACCATAAATAGTCCTTCAAAAAAAAATGTGTGAAATATTCAAGTCTAACGCGATATACACCTATTGTCTCGTCATAAAATACGATTTTTTTTACCCCCTCAAAACTTTTCACTCGAGCTACATGGGTAGTGCGCATTATAAACTGTATGTTCAGATGGTCCTTTCCAATCATTTCATCGACGCGTCTCAAATATACGGCACCGACGAAGAACAAGCCGCGAGTCTGCGAACGTTCAGTGACGGCCGATTGAGGTCAGACTTTTACGAAGGCCGACAGGAATTTTGCCCGCAACGGAATCGGACCACGTGGAAATGCGATACGTCACCGAAATCGGCGATTTGCTTTCAAACCGGTAAATATAACGACAGACGCAAGTCAGTTCGCATTCTACATCGCGATAGTAACGTTCGCCAAGTATAAATTTACAAAACGTGTGCAACACACCTAACCGCCGTCTAGACTTTGGTAAAATTTCCGACTTTCAAATATATTCCAAGTACGCCTTTAGCGATAGTTTTTTTTCATCTTTTGACTCGTTTTGACTCAAAAGACACCGAAAATTTCAAACGATTTTCAGACGGTGCATGCTATTTTTGGCTGAAGAACCGCATAAACATGCAGTTTGGGGTGCAGACGCTCAGCGCTTGAATTTTAAGGGGACGCGGGGTGCCTACCCTTTAATTTTTGCAAAACGTTTCAGTGCGCCCCTTCAGATTTACACGTTCCTTTTTAGTATGTTACGTAGCATATGGAAATCGGAACGTTTGTTAACTAAACAGCGTTCTTGTATTATTTGTCCGATTCGGGCAAACGTACGAGAAACGAAAGCACACTCGATAATTTCCAGCCAATAATTACCACTATGCATGTCTGACGATCAACAGTTAACATAACCACGCGATCCAATCGTATATTTTTATTAAAACGTTTCACCGAAATTCGTGTACGTTTAGGAGACGTGCGCGTGAATCAAAATTTGGGAATCGCTCTTTTTCAAAACGTGTTTTTGAGATTCCACAACGTTATCGCGTATCGGCTCCGCCGTTTGAACCCGTTTTGGAACGACGAAATTTTGTACCAAGAGACCCGGAGGTTCGTTATCGCGGTCGTCCAGCACGTGACGTACACACACTACTTGCCAATTTTGTTGGGTAAGTCGCCGAGACGATTGATTATGGCGTTTAGGTATTTGGGTGCACAATTATGTTTGCTCTGTTCGTGTTTTAACGTGCGATAAAACTGTACGCAGGAGAGAAGTTCACTGCTTTGAACGGATTCTTCGACGACACTGTGTACGACGAAAACGTAAATCCGTCTACAGCCATTGAGTTCTCGACCGGCGCGTTCCGAGTACTTCACAACCAAATTCCGCCTGTTTTGAGGTATACGCCTAAAAGTATAAAATGTTGTACCTATACATAACAACACGTATAATTCTTTCTGTATTATGATAACAATAACGACGGGTAATAGATCGCAGGCGTATAGATTTACCGAACACTGATATAGACCCCGAAAACCATAATTAGCCTCTAAACGTAGTCTATAAAATGCAGTATGATTTAAAATCTGCAGACTTTGAGTAACAATCAAACTTACTTTCCTAAACGTGCCTAGTTATAGCGGTATACTTACTTGAAATAATTACTTTGTTTTTAGTTTGCATTTTCATTAGGCTAATTACTGTAAAGGTAACAAATAACAAACGTCCGATATTAATATCATCTGACTGTTAAGCGGAGAAAAGTTATGGATTTATAAAATCTTAAGCCTACGTCCATTCCAACCTCTCACGGTTCATTATTATTACTGTTTATCATTATTTCACTACCTATATTTACGTCGGTGATTATCGATCGCTATTTTATTTCTATAAGGAAACCACGCAGTAGGTGGTATGTGCGCAAATCACTCTATTTCGCGCATCCCTATTTTTTTTTTCTCGCACGCCGACGAATCGCAACGTAACTCATACGGTGAAGTTACGTTGGAATTCGTTGACGGTACGATGAAGATAACATTTTAAGAGCGACTCTTAACGTTATCGTGTGTTGTTACAAAATTTTCTTTCCGATAGTTTTGTCGACGGAAACGGCTTCGACTTCAATCGCGTTTTGTTGACCGACTGGATGGACAAACCCGAACTTCTGACACGGCCACACCACTTTGACGGACTGTTGCGCGGATTCCATGAAACGCCTACGCGAGCAGAACAACCGTCTTACAACCCTCTGGTACAGCTATTATACTCGAATCGTGATAGTTGTATTACTGAGCGTGTTGTCTGTGAATTTGTTTGAAAAAAAAAATTTGTTTTTAAGTAACGCAATACGCAACTGTATCGTGTATTGTTGATGATGATGATAGTTGAGAGAGAAAAAATATTGATTCAGTTCGGTTACGTTCACAGGGAAGATAATTAATTAGGAACAATTAACAAAAAAATAAAAAAAAACTCGAAAAATAAATCAAACGCACTAAAAAATAACCGTTATTTAAAAAATATTCATGCTTCAGCAGTAGGTACAGAACTAGAAGAAGTCTTTAAAATGGCTTACCTACTGAATGAGTAACAAAAAAAAAATAACGGAAATCGGTTACGAGCGAATATTATACGTATTAAAAGTTTTTTAAAAAAATCTAACATCGAGAAAGATGAGGTAAACTATTATTATTGCTGTTAACAGTATAAAAAAAATGACATTTTTTCTCTTCTTGTCGTTTCTCCCCATTCAGATTGCGAATTTCCTGTTTCTCCAAACTGCGCCCAAGTTCGTCGGGAGCGATTTGATGACCACGGACATGCAAAGGGGTCGCGACACCGGCATGCCGCCGTACAACAAGATGAGACCGGTCTGCGGGATACGGGAGGCCGGAGATTTCGACGATCTCATCGACTTGATCGCTTACGAGGTTAGAAAACGATATTTTGTTCGTAAAGAATAATAATTGTTATAATATCATCGAGAGCAGCACCGGGACGTTCTATTTGTAGGACGGTTTATCTCTTCCACCGTCATTATTATAAAATCAAAAACACAGATCACGATGATAAACGAAATAATTGTACCTGTGTTTTCAATTTATCGTTTTGAGTAATAATTATTATAATTATTAGTCGTTGTACGATTATTGACATCTTGAACTTTTCGTACAATTATATCCGGAAGAACGTGCAAAAGTTAAAAGAGCTGTACTCCAGCGTGGACGACATCGATTTCGTGGTGGGCGCGCTGCTGGAGATTCCAGCTGAGGGTGCCAAAGTCGGTCCCACGGCCAGGTGCATAATAGCCGACAGCTTCTACCGGTACAGAGTCGGCGATCGCTTTTTCTACGACGTGCAAGGCCAACCCGGTAGCTTTACCCCGGGTAAGCCTGGTCCTCTTTTAGTTTATGAGCATGAAAAATAATTATAACCATTAACTGGTGGTGTACCTGGGTTAAAAAACAATCGTTTTAAGCTACCGTCGGTTTAAAAATCGTACAGTTACTACCTACCTAACTAATCATTATAATCATCGCTATAACAATTACTTAGTGTACCAGTATAACAACAGCTATATTGTTAACGAAATTTCCGTGCCACGAAAAATTCGCTTTGGTCATCGCACAGCAGATTGGAAATTATAACATAAGACGTTTCGTGGTTCCAACGTAGGTATTGGCACGATCGGGCGGTGACTATAGCACCCCAAGTATCTGTTTAACCCTTCTAAAATAAACTAGAAAAACTATACACAATTTTTAACATTATGTGTATGTATGCTTATATCGTTACCATCAAAAACACCGTGAAACGGAGTGCCATTTGAAAAAAAAAAAAAAATTGTCAAATTCGAAAAAAACCATCAATAATGTATTTTATCGACCGTAACTTTTTACCAATTCGTTTTTTCTCTTTGAGTGATTCGCACAATTGTTATAGGTGTGCACCGGGGGGTGAAACTTTGGCGTGTGTTTGTGGCACGTATCGAAAATATTTTAGTCCTTCCAAAAATCACACCCGAACTGCGCCTATGGGTATACCAATCGATCTGAAGACACAAAATTAGGATTCTAAGTATTTGAAATTGTCCCTACACGAAGCGGCCAAGCTATTTGAAAACGTGACTTTTTCGACTTGTTGCCCAAAATTTGTATAAATCAAGTTTGAAAAAAAAATTAACTTTCAAAACTCGGGGAAAAAAAAAAAGTGAAAAATGTAGCCGTATTCTCTTCTAACGACTACTCTTTGAAGCAGGTAAGTGGACAACTTGTGTAGGAAAATTATTTTTGTAAAATGTATTAGTACGTACAATGAAATGATTTTTTTTTTTGAAAAATCAAATGTTTTCTAACTTAAATATCAAATACCTACCGCTACAAAGTGGTATACTGCAGTGTTAGGAACTTATACGGTGTACTTACCATTTTTGGAACAAACGTCTTGGATTCAACTGCATAAAAAGTTTTCAAAAATAAATACAAAATAAAAACAATAGTTGCACTAGACATGACTTTCAAATTAAAAAAATTAAATAATGGACTTAAAAAATAGCTGCCAGAAAAAAAACAAAATGTGCAGTTATAAGTAGGTACTTAACGGCAAACTTCCTGTTCCCAAAAAAACATACTTGTTAATTGTTTTAAGTACTTACACTTGGTTAGTTCTGTGTTTTGCAACTTGATAATTAAAAGCAGTCGTTTCCATTGATTTTTATAATATACTAAATGCGGGTTGTCCTAAAACTAAAGTTTGAAACATTTATTTACAGCACAATTACAAACGCTAAAAACCGTGAGTTTCGGTCAAGTGATATGCGCTACGTCCAATCTTCAGTATTTACCCGAAGATGTTTTTATGCCGTTAAACGACAGGTAAGCATAAACAGATAATTGGTGTGTACTTGCAAATACCTTACACTGAATTCAATATTTTTCGCAGGTTCAATACTAGAAAATATAGTTGCGAAGACTTGGCGCTAAATTTAAATGCATGGAAATATGAAGAATTATAGTACCTACTCAATACTATATAATGGCTGGGTATTTATTGGTACTTTTGCTGCCCGAATTGTTTGTTTTTTATACTGTTGTTTCGCTTTATAGTTTATACTAAAATTATTGTCTTTTGTAATACAAAAATGAATAATACAACTGTTTAACCTATTAGTTATTAAAAGATACTTGAATATTTTTTTATTCCAATTAAAAATATATCATATTTTTGTAGAATATGGAAAACAGAAATAATTGACTGTAAAAGTACATTTAAAATTTAAATACAAATATTTATCATTACTTTCAAAATAATAATTCTACCGTCGAATACTAGATTAAAATGTGAATAGATTGAACTAGAATCACCTCATAATATAGAAAAGACTATACTCTGATAGAAGTGTAGCGAGTTTTGTTAAGGGAACAGAACTGCCTATTTTGTTGTAAAACACAAGAACAAAAACTTTTCGGCCCGTCATCGCAATTTATAACTTGTAGAATCATTTAGGAAACCACTAAAAAAGCATCAAATATTAAAAAAAATTTTAAAAAATAGTCTTAGTAATGTTCTGTGTTTGAAAACATAATTTGTGCAAACAACTATCGGTTTAAGTTTTTAATATTTTTAGCACAAAAATTAGTCACACATTTTTCGTAAATAATAAAACATTAAACTACATTTCGGAGTAAAACGTAATTAAGAATAGGTGCGTTTGCTTTCAAATCATTTAAGTTGGATCATCTTGAATATTGAATAGGTAGTTTTAAAAAATTACATACTTGCTAACAAAAAATTAGACGCATTTAACATTCAACGTGTACTTTAAAATGTAAGAACATTATTACATTTTATTCGAGTACTTTGTTTTACTTACTCTTGTACAAACATAATTTAACTTAGTTTCTAGTATAAATTTGTATTTACGTAAAGTAACAACTATCTGTTGAAAAATTAATTTTTGGACATGTAGTGCTAAATTCACACTATTACATGGGTCGCATCTCACTTCAAAAAGTCGGTTTGTGTCATGACAAAAATAAATGAATATATTTTTTTGTACCTATTGTACATTCAATGTTTTGTACAAAACAGTACATAATAATATGTTTCATCATGCGTTGTCTAGCTAAATGACAAAATAACCACACCAAGAACTAGTAAGTCGATTAAAAACACAATAAGCTGATAAAAAATAAACTTTAATTTTATTTATTTATTTAAATTTTTTATCTTAAATATAAAGAATATAAATGTTGGTTCATGTTTTAAGAGACAAACATTGAAAATAGAATACACACATTTTTTTTTTTTTTAATAAAATGTAGTATACATGAATTTTCAACACTTAAATTACATTCATTTGAATCAGTACTAGAATAAAAATATTTAAAATACCATTTTCAAAGACTAATTATTATTATTATTATTAATGTGCTTAAAGTACAACATATTTCAAAAATATTGATCATTATAATAGATTAAATGTAATGCAGTCTATTATACCCACTAGTCATGGCATCAATAAAAAAACATTGGCAAAATTAAACATAAAAATTAAAATATGTAGGTACTGTTTCTATTATTCGTAATGTTTGATATCCAATATTTTTTAAAGATGTTATTTTGTTTAGTTGGTAAATATTACTACTTCAATTAACAAAAATCAATAAATATTTACATATATAAATGTTATATGTATATATAGTTAGACATTTGATATTAGAACTATACTATAGTATATTAGAAACATATTTTGCCCTTTGGTCAACAGCATTAATAATTTTATACTTATTTCAATAATTTTCGTAACATCAGTGTGGAATATTTTTCGTACGAGCACATTAAAAAAAAAATATATTTTAAAAACATCTATGGATATTAATTAATACAAACATCGTGATATACATGGGTATTTACTTTAAATTATGTATCACTGTGTCATAAATTAATTAAAATGAGTGTTTATTACACAAATTATAATACTGGAGTTTTTATGGCAATAATGTTTTTTTTATTTTAAAAAGTATCCGTCTTAAAATCTAACATTTTTTAAATTATCAAAATTAGGAACAAATAAAAAATTAATTACACGAAAACTTATAGAAATAAATAATTATGTAATATTATACATATTTCTTTATTTTTTATTAATGCGGTAGATTATTAAATATACATGTTATAAATAGATAAACACATATTGTACACCTATAGGTATAAATACTTTTGTTTTTTTAAATGATTAGTTGATACAAGAACTAAAAAACAAACAAATTAAAACATTAATTAATTCAGTACACAAATGAAAGTAAATACTAGTTTAAAAATAATGAATCACACATTGACTTAAGTTGAGTCAATTTGGCCCCTAGAAACGTGTGCAAAAATAATTTTGAGTATCCTAAAATATATAATTGGTATTTAACTATTATAATTAATTGTATATTATTTAATTATTTGGTTAACTTATTTAGTTAACTATTTGGTATACGTTTTAAATGATTTTTACTTTTTTCACCAAGTTATAGTTGTTTTACATAATTTATTGTTTAAGATAACTAAATAAGTCTCCCAAAAACTAATATGTTTTTTGTTCATCCTGAATATGACTATAATAGGAATATTACTATGCCAACAGTCTTAAATCTAAATAATATTCAAACAATAACTAACACGTTGTACAAGTACCACGTATACACTAATATTTGAAGTTGAACGATACACGATACACAAAAAAGAAAATTGACCCATTTCAACAAAGGTTGTATGCTTTGAGTGGCTCTAATGGCAGTAAATTGAGAGTAAATAGGGGAAAAAATCACACATCAAGCGTAAATTAAGTTTATATTCATTAATCATTGTCCATGGCGTTGAACTCTCTCAACATAAAGGTCAAATAACAATCTGTTACTTTCATAGTAGTATGGATTTTGATCAGAAGTCAGATCAGGATCATATTGCAGGTGTTGCGTATCATCAGCATGAACATTTTGTTGATTATTCACATGTGGGCAACTGTAATCTGTTGCTGTTTGCTGAGTATGTTGCACTGATGTAGAAGCGTTCTATAAATAAACGATATAATATATTAAAATAATAAAATAAGATCGGGGACATTAATTGCTATAATATAATACGATTTTGCGCTTTATTAGTCTGTAGTCTGTACCAGTGTTTCCTAACAGTTGGTCTGTGGATCTGTCATAGTAGTTTACTTTCAAACTAAATTTTTTTTCTCTATATTTATTAATTTGTTGTTTTTTTTTTTTTAATTAAATACTTTGTATTAAAATTGAATAATTACCAGTAGTGGTAATAACAAACATGTAAAACATGTTTTTCAATTGTTCATTCTTGTTTAAGAGTAAAAAAAAAAAAAGGTCTACAACAAAAAGTTTCTAAGTGGTCAATGGTGGAAAAAAGATTAAGACACACTGGTCTATGTGGTAGTTTATGTTACAAATAAAAGTATAAAACACATAGGTAAACGTTTAAATGGTTTGAACTTATGAATAAATGTATTAGTATAATTTTATTTATGCATTACTGTAAACAGTAAATTACAACTTACAAAATCTCATAAGTTTTCGACTGAAAAATATTAGTTCCAATAGGATTTCAAAACGATTACTGTCTCGAAAATATGATAATATAAAAATGGCAAAAACTAACATCTAACATTGAAGAGATTATAATCATAACTGTTGTATTAGATAATCTACCAACTTTTCCAAACTACAATTTAATAATTTTGAAACAGGTTTAAGATTTATTAATTTTATTTTACTTAAAATGGTACCTAGCGCACTATTTGTTTTGTTTGAGTCAACAGTAGAGTAAAACATATATATATATAGTAGCATTAACAAAACAAATGGCTTACAGGTATAACTTAAATTGCCCAAGACATTTAGAATTAACTAGGATTTTTGTATAAAATATTCACAACACTTTGAATCCCTATGAACATTATACGCCATAATAATTCATAAGGTATAACAAAATACTATAAAAGTATTGGTGTTGCTCAAACGGGAAAAGTATGTTATCTACAACAATTAATTAACAAACGTAATGACATTCAAAATAAAAAAGTTGTACCTATCACAGGGAAAAAACTTAAGGCAAACTAAGATGCCTACTCCAAAACCGGCGGATTAGAAACAATATTATAGCTAGACAACTAAAAAGACGTACACAGTCATTTTTTTTAACTTCAAACGGGTGTATTTTAATTATTATTGTTTGCGTTGTGTACCTAACATATTATATTGTGTCGATTGTCATAATACGTATTGCGATTGGGCACAAAACTTTTTTGTGGAAAAAATCGATGAGTAATATTAGGGGTAGTTGTGAAAAAGATTTTACATTTAATAATCAATGATTTTACCACAAAAATTAGATGGTGAACAAATACGTTACAAGAACCTTAGCCACGGTCAAGTTTTAAACTGGGTACAAGTGATTAATCGGCAAGCAAAATTCATTGGATAGTGGGTACACGCGTTCGATATCATCTGAAGGGAAATGGTGAAAAAATCAAAATGCAAAACCAATATACTAACGCCGGTGTCGTTCAACGTGTTTTCGCCATTGTATGGGCCGTCTTTCAGGTACATGCTGTGCAGTCTCTTCGATAACGGCTTGTAATCGTCGTCGTATTCTTCCAGGGATCTTTTCCTAAAAACACACCGTGACGAAAGGTCGAGTTAATAAGACACTAACACAACGATATGCTTGTCGGTAATTTTTTTGATATATATTTCCAAAACGACTCACCTGAGTACGCGCAGAGCGTCCGCGGCCATTTTCTTTTTTCTTTTTTTCTTTTTTTTGTTCCGCTGTCGTGGAAATCGGGCGCTTGTTCGAGAAACAACAATAAAGCCAACCAGTAGCGAGAAATTCAAACCTTTTTATCAAAAACCAGACGTCGGTGGGCGTCGAGGAACGACGTTTGTCGGTCGCACTGGTGGCAATCGCGTTTTTCTTCTTTTTTTTCCCGAAACAAAATAATCGCGATCCGGAAATCACACCGGATTTCCGTCGGCCGGCCTTCGAACGAGGTGCGTACCACGATTAAAGATAAATTCGATTAAAGGTCTTTAATTTAAATTTACCTTTAATCGTGGTGGATTTGTACAAGTACAGTAGAAATCGCTTCCACGATGGCGAGCGCCACTAAAGAGATATTTCATTCGCGACCAGCAGACTTCAGTGAGTAGCGACTTTGTTGACACAAACGCACACGATAACGAAAACATATGTTTAACGAGCGCAGCTGGGCCGTCGTTATCAGCAGCGATTAATCGCGCGACCTGTTGACGACGTTTACATATGTTATCATATATCAAGTTCAATGCGTTTACGCAGTGTCCGGAGCACGGTTAAAGATAAACTATCTATAACCGTGGTCTGGGGCCGAGGTTTTATCACTGATATGTAATAACATGTGTTATACATATATAGATCCACCTTGGTTATTACATATCAGTGGGTATTATAAACGGCTTTAGATAAAAATTCTATCTTAATGACTAAAACACCGTAGTTTTATAAATAAATAATCTGTGGATTTTTATCGTAGAAAATTTCGTTTAGGAAATAATAATATAAACGATTGAAAAGTGTTTGATTCTGTACGAAATATTTATAGTATATTTTGATGATTACCAAACGAAAGAAGTATGTAAACTTGAAGGTTGTTAGGTATTATTTTATTAAACTCGACGTGTTTTTTTACTCTGGATAAGCAAAACAAGAAGGAATAACCGATGTATTATCTTTTCACAGGTTATACTTACGTTTTTTTTTTTTTTACGTTTATTTAGCATAACAATTAATTATTTTATTATATGCTTATTAATAAATAAACATCAATAAAATTTTAAAAAGAGTTTGATGTGTGACCTCAACGGTTGACTGTCTTTCCGAAAAGAAAATATTATTATTATGTAGGTACGTTATTTTATTTTAACATTTTTATTTTTCATTCGATTGATCTTGTGTTTGCAATTTCATCAAGTATGTTTCTCTCTTATTGTCGTGCCTAATCGGTATAGCCCGTATCACAAACAAAGAAAAAACAAATTACCCTTATTAACAGCATTGTACTAAAATAAATAAATTTGAGTATAAATTGATTATTATTTTCATTTTTTAAAGGCCAATAATGTTCTTAAAGTTTAAATTTCTCAAGTTAACTTAAAAATTAAAAAACTATTCCTTTTGGTCGTTTTAATTATTTTTCAGCATGGAAAGTTAGTGTGACACATAACACAATATTACTTTTTGATGAAAAATTTGAATGTTAAAAATAAAAACCACCCTAATGTACTACACTAATAAATATTATAGTTTTCTACTATTTATTTTGTTTTGACTTCTATAAATTAAACTGCCATACATTAGTTCGTTACGTTGTATTTTTGTGTTATAATTTTAGTATTAGTAGTATACTTTGAAATTAAACTAGTTTTGTGTTACTTACTTATCATTATAGGTTAGATAACCAATTAAGTTTTTTACCATGAAGAAACTAATGCGTCTATCTGAATTAATTTGCCTGTCTAAAATTCTATCTGATTTTATCATTTTTAAAATATATGCTTGGCATTTAGGTTTCCAAAGAACCTTACGTGTTAAAAACAACGGATACAAAAACATGCTGTCAAGTGGAATCCGAGTTCAACTTTCATGTTATGTTCTGTGCACATTGGAGAAGACAATTTACGATTTACAAGCTGAACATTGTCGGGCTACGTTCTTAAAATCCAGCGTTTAAAACCTGATGCCATTCCAATCTTAAATTTGCCGGCTCATTGTACCCAAGGTCAAAATCCTCAGAATAACCCCCGCGTGTCAAGTTTAGAATTAAGTTGATTTAAAACGCTATAGTTCGTCGAATTAAAAAATAAAAATAGTATCAACTTTTTAACTTAACGGACTATCTACTTCTAGTTTTAAACTAACCCAGCCTTGCAACAATACAAAAAGAAAATTCACGTGAGTCTCGCTACCCGTTCGTCTCGGTTCGAAACACCACCGAAGGCTGCAGCAGTTCGGCTCGTTTGCGTATCCCGGAAACGTCTCGGACGGTTCTCCAGTTTCATAAAACCTTAAACTTGAAATACGTATCTGCACGTTCCGTACATGTTTATGCGATGTCTACAGTGAATGCGTGCTAATTATGCGACGACTGTAATACGATTTAAAATTTTCAGTCATTGAACACGAAGCGGCGTGGTTTGACAAAATGTACAAGGAAATAAAATCGTAGAGCTAAAATTTGTATAAATGTTTATTATTTTACTCGTTTTTCGTCCGTGCGCGGCCGAGCGTTTATAGCTCGACTCTGCAGAAGTACTCGCGGTAAGTATACCGGGAATCGGTTCTCATTTCGACCACGTTTTAGGCTCTATTTATATTATATTTGATTTTAGATGATTTATCCGTTTCATTGGCA
Source organism: Hormaphis cornu (assembly GCA_017140985.1). NCBI lineage: Eukaryota > Metazoa > Arthropoda > Insecta > Hemiptera > Hormaphididae > Hormaphis > Hormaphis cornu. Next base: position 2,657,500 of record CM029362.1, on the reverse strand, counting down.
TTATAATAACAATCAAAAAAATAAATAAATAAATTGTTTCGTTTTTAATTAGAATACGCCATATAAATTTACCTATTTAAGTTTTTCAAAATATACATAAAGAATTAAAGTATATACATGTTATTGCATAGGTATAATTACATGTTATGACACATGAATAGTATTGTAAATGACCAAATATACTCTCACACAATATATTTGTACTTAATATGATTGTTTTTTTAGGGATGGTTCTACTGGGAGGTGGTCCAGAGGGTCTGGACCACCTCCATTTACACTTAATTTTGTTCACCGTACATAGTTTTATCATATAGTTACATTAAAAGATTCGTTTTATCGAAATTCACAAGTACGAGTTCAAAGTCAGTTCATTCTGATTGTGTTTTTGAACTTCCATCGATTCGCTGAAAAAACAAACACACAAAATGTTCAAGTCACGTAGGTACGAGTCGTGTAGATGTGAGTTGGTGATGTAGGACAGCTAAAAAATGAACTTACTGGTGTTTTTTCAACATTTCGTCCAACTCGTCTTTGTTCGAGCACAAACAAATATTACCGTCTGCATTCGTCCACTTGAACACGTCGACTACGCTTTGCTTGAGGTTGTACATGTACAGAAATTGACCTTTTTTTGAAAAATCTCGAGACATCATGGAGAAGACCTGCGGTCAACAAACATAACATTATAATATATAATTCCTATTATGTAATGTTGTTCTGAATAGTTTTCAGACGTTTTTTGTGAAAACTAACCAAATATCATGATAAAACGAATGGAAGCCGAATGGAATACATTTTGACTCGTGATAACAAACCATCATAGATAGAATTTTAGATTCTGAGTGTATTACAAAGGATGTATGTATTGATTTAACTATTTGTTCTTTTCTTAAAACAACTTTTTTTGAGTAGTGAAAGATAGTTGCGGTAGTTGGTATATTATTTGAAACATTGCTCTTACCGAGTGATGGTCTAAAATCAAAACTGTTTTACAAAAGTTAAAGGACGTTATAGTAAAGGCACTTTTGTAGTTTATTATGTTTGAAATATAACAGATTGACAATGATGCCGATTTAAATATCGCTCCATGCGCGAAAACACATGAATTGGGTGACCTGTAAACTACAAAAGTGTGCCTACTTTTTACGATGAGTTAAATCTAAAATATTTAATGTATTCTACATAATTCATTTATTGTTATTATTTACCAGTATTTTTGATGTACATGATCAAATACAGAAAATACGGCTTATGTATCCATTCGTTTTCATAAAATTATAAAAATAGTTTTGAATCAGCCACATTTGGACGATCGATAGTCATGATATTATAATACGTACGTTTGCCGTCGTGAAATCCACCTCGAATATTTTGGAGCCGTCAATGACTACCGGGATTTGTAGGGTCGAACCGTGTTTGGTTATTGTCTGTCGCACGTACTCCATGGAAGGAAATATTAAATATCTGTCCGGAGTGAGCAACAAATACTTAATGCCATCACGATTCTAAGATAATGACAATAAGTAAGAAAAACTCGAAGCAAACAAATATTGTTATACGTTAGAATTTGTATGCAACCAAATAATATTAGTTAATCGTATTGTTTCGTATTTTACTATACTTGAAAACACTTTTTTTCCGTATCTGCATAAAATTATTATTTTTACACCGTGAGCAGAGCGCGAAAACTGTATTGATTTTACAATGATGTTTTTTTTTTTGTCAACTTTTTTTTTAAAATGTGGACCATGCTGGTAGGTACTGAATTTCAAATTTTCGATTATTTTTTGAGTCATGGTCAAAGAGCCAATAGATTCAAAGTAGAATGATATCCTTGGAAATTCTTCACTTGAGGGGTACGAACATCCTGGAGTGTGTATACTCCCTACAAAAATTTTGGGGGCACTAGTTTATACCCCCGGTAAGAATATCCTAGGATATCTGTACCCCCCGATGACGATAAACTAGGATATAAACCCCCAAAAATTTTTCGGGGACTATACGTATCCTAGGATAATCGCATACCCACACGGTAACAATTTTCAAGTGTATAATATCTACCCTCCTAAGTTTTACCGGTAGGGTACGAATATCCTAGGATATCCGTACTGCCGGTAAGGGAGTATCATTCGGCTGTTTACTCTTTCGAACCTTTTCCACGTGAATAGATATTTTGGGATTGGCCGCGCTCCGCAGAATCAACCCAAAGTTTGCGGCAATACCGACGAGCACGCCGTACTCCAAAGGCAGGAACAAACACGCGATAAACGTTATCAGCATCAGGACCATGTCTCTTTCTGTGGACAAGATTATATTTTATTGAATCGATTTACAATCAATAGTTTTTTTTTTTTTTCTGGACCGTGTATAGAATTCCAGTTTATTTCGATTCGAGTGTGATTGACGAACGATCGATGTATATTCTCGTTCGTCCGAGTGACTATCGATAAAATAAAACTTTTTTGAAGAAACGGCTGGTTTCAATTTATCAACTATGAAATTTCACATTCCCGCGCCTATTTTTCGCTTGAACGATCTTCACGACGAAAACAGAAGGGAAAATCGCAAGATCAAAAGTCGGCGGAAAATTGATGGGAAACATCTACGACAAACCAGTTCGGCGAAAGTCGTGTATGTAATTTGGTAGGGAGGAATATGCTTTTTTTCATCCATAGCTTTTAAACGAAAATTTGAACTCGCAAAGCTCGTGATTTCGCGAAACGTGTAACGGTTTGTTGTTGCGAGTATACGTACTTTTGGATTTATAAATGTGACCGACCATCTTGAAGTCCAACATCATGAACGAGGCGACGATGATGACGGCGGCCAACGACGTCTTGGGGATGTAGTAGAAGTGTGGCGTCAAGAACAGCAACGCCGCCATAACAATGAGCCCTAAACTTTAAATCACGTTAATATCGCTGTAGAGACCCACTTTAGGCGCGGGAAATTCTTTCAAAAATGTTTTTTTTTTTCAACTTGCCCGTAAAGAAGCCACCAAGAGGCGTCCGCACACCGCTCGAGTAGTTCAACGCGCCTCTGGCGATGGCCCCCGTCCCGGGGAAACCGTGAAAGAACGAGTTACCGACGTTCGCCAAGCCGATAGCCAAAAGCTCCTGATCGGTGTCCACCGGTTTGCCGTCCGCTAAAACGGTACATGACGACGGTCAATAAATATTGTCGACATGATAAGAACGATCGAATTTCGAGAGTAGGAAAATATGATTGCAAATACAGTTAAAACTGATCTAAAGTACAGCAACTCTCTTTTTTTTTTCTCGGTTTTCGGAATAACAACTGCGCGTCTAGTTGAACTGCGACCGTTCAATAAAACGTGATCGAAAACAATCGATGTGCCGAGAAATCGACGAACACTGCTCTTGTTACAAATGTAGCGAAAAAAAATATTAATTATAAAAAAATATAGAAGACTTACCGAACGTTCTGCAAAGAGACATGTTTTCGAGCGAGGATATGAGTGGCAGAACGATGACGCCGGAACCCATTGAGAATATGACGTCGAAAAAAGTTTCATCCGCGTTGCCGAACTCTGGCCAATCAAAGCGCGGCAGTCCGTAGGGTATTTTTCCTGAAAAATGTCACAGAGTAGTTTTAAGGGGCGATATTCAATCGAACATTCGGTCGTGATTTCTTTTTTTCGTATATTATTTTAATTTTAAATAGTTAACATGCGTATTGCATACACATATATAGTGTGACAGTAATTTACCGAAATTATTCCTTCAATATTATCAACCGTCTCTATCGGCCGTCATCATCGCCCACTTCCAAACATGCCTGGTACCCTCGCCACGGTTAAAAAATATATAATAATATGCTTTACAGTTACGTACCGATGACTTTAAACGGGATCGACGGTGGCGTATCGGAAGTAATGTCGTGATCGGTTTTCTGTGCAAGGCAATAACTGATAATGCTACACACGATCACTACGAAGGAGTTTCGAAACGCGCCGATCGTCCAAATAAGCGTGTTCACATTTTTTTGCCACTGCGTTCGTAGTTTTTCGTCTTTTGGGCCTACACGTGTGTCGCTGAACGTCTGACGAAAAAATAAAAAAAAATTGCCATTTTACTAATGGTCGAGCAAGAATACAATTACCTGCCTACTTGTTCGAGAATATATACTATCTCGTCAACGTGATTCATGTTTTTAAGAGACTTCGCCGAAAACGTGACCGCATATAATTTATTAGCTAACAAACTAAAACGAACAACTGATGTGTACAATATGCGCGGTTTGATATATCTTTAAAAGCGGTAATACAAATTAACTCTCGTTTACTTTCACATTGCACTAAACAGAATGTTTACACATAATCTCACGAATGTTAATAATTATATCGTATGTAATCAAAGTATAGTTTTACTGTTCCGAACCCTCCACAGTTTCACCAAATATTCGCGAGATCAAATCGAGCTCCTGCGGCATAGTTTTGTATATATTACCGATCTGCCGTGTGTAACAAGTTTTGATTTTCCGGGTAAATCACGTCGGTCCGCTGCAGCGTAACGTAGGGAAAATACAGTTTAATTTGATCGGAGCTATGCGGGGGGCCATTCTTTTTCAAAAATATTTTAACGTACCCCATCTAATGTTCCCTTGGCGACGTACACACATTACAGGCACATCGTTACAAAATCGATTTTTTTATGTCTGGCCGCTTATTTTTTCCCCCGAGTCGACCTGCGCTGGTATATGCTTTCTGTATCTCTACCGATCACGACCATAACCAATTACTACGGTTAATGTACGGAGGGACGGCGTCCGTTTTTAAAATTTATTACACGTTTCGTTCAATTGAACGCGCTACGTATTGTTCTCCGTTGTTATTCGATTGCACGCCACACATCTCGCACGAGTGTCTAAGAACTACGGACAAGATTAATTAACGCTCTGTCAATCGTATGTATCCGAGTACGGAATTGCTGAAACCACAAACTTGCGAAGACGTTATCGACGAGTTCGCTTCAAACAAACAGAGCAAAAGCGGTATTTTAAACTGTTTCTCATTCGTTTGTCAGCTCGTAAACGTGGTAGCTGTATTACAACACGTTCCGTTTCGTGTTTTACACATTTTTTTTCTACACGTTTTAAAAAAATCGTATTCAATCGAGCGAAAACAAAAACAACGTCTTCGCGCGGGTGTAGATTTCAAATCTCGCCTACTTTCGCCTCGGGAGATTCGAAATCGTCTACGCTTTATAGTCAGTGTTTCGACACGTTTTAGGAACATTTTCTGTTTCTGGTAACTCGTAGGGGCGCTAATGTTTGACGACCATTACACGCATGTGCACACGTTACCTTCAGCAGCATCACCGTCGCCATGCACCCGAGTCCCATGACCGCGTCCCCCGGGCTCGCGTCGCCCGCGCGCTCCCACAGCGACCGGCACATCCTCTGCATGCTGCCGCCGTGCGCCCGGACGCCGATCAGGTCTTTCACCTGCGACGTCATGATGAGCACGGCCGCGGCCGCGGTGAAACCCGAGCACACCGGCGCGGACACGTAGTTGACGACGGCGCCGAGGCCGGCCGCGCCCATCAGCAGCTGCGCGGCGCCGGTGGTGAAACACAGCAGCGTCGCGAGGCCCGGCCCGCGGTCGCCGATCGTGTTGAACGTGAGCAGCGAGACGATGGCGCTCGGGCCCATCGGGACGGCCCTGTTCGTGCCGAACGCCGAGTAAACGAACGCGCCCGCGAACGAGCTGTACAGGCCGTGCTGTGCCGGGGTGAACGACAGAACGAATTATTATGTTGTTGGTGGTCAGGTTGCGGGGTTTTTTTTTTATGAATAACGTATATCATACCAGGTGTAGTTATATAAATTTTTATTTTACCTGAGGTGGTACTCCGGCTATGTTGGCCAACGCCATTGATTGGGGTATTACGGTCAAGCCGATCGTGATGCCGGCCAATAGGTCGCCAACAAAGTCTTGACCCGAATACTTTGAGATCCATTGCAATATGAACAGTTTTCTTTTTGCGTGTTTGGTTAATGCTTGCAGAAAACAGGCGTCTTCTGATTTCTTTTTCGAAGCGATTTGTGTCGATTCCACATCATCCACCGTAACTGAAAACGAATATCGTAGGTACCTTTTTGGTAAATCATTTCTGCCTGGTTTGAAATTCTGATGATTTTCAACGCGTCATGTCCGCTTTATAATACATAGTATCGTAAGTTGGAGTGACCATTTTTCTCAGTACATCAGGTTAGGTTAGGTTTTGTTTCTAGCACTTTTTGTAATCATGATATAAAAACTAAAATCCCGAACGGTTGTTGTTAAATTAATTTTTCAAATTTTATAACATATTTCTGGAATTTTATAGTTATATTAATAATTAATGGAGGTATTTAACGTTAAAAAAATCTTATCAAACGTAAACCAGCTACCTACTATACAGTAATCCCTTTCTTTCCTTCCTTACCTTCCTTCTTTTATTTCTATTTACCTAAAATACCTTTTTAAAACTAATTAAAATCTAAATTTTAAAAAGTTCAAAATTTTATATTATCAATATTTTGTTTTGGACTTCTTGGCTGGTAATAGAAATGTACGGTTAAAGACCCAGTCATTTAGTAAAATGTGAAAAACTATAGCTGTTAACGTAGTCTTAGCGCGAGTATTTAGATTGCGTATTAAATCAATGCGTCTTTACTGTTTGTCGACGTATATTATTAATCGGCCGATTTCACACGGTTAAAAAATTTAAGTTATTAACAAATATTTTAAATTTTAATCCGACGAATTCCTTCTCGATAACACTACGCTCTTATTACGCGTGAAAAGTGAAAGTTAATCGTAATGTTATAAAATATAGGTACTTACCGACAACTTCATTGTTCGCCAAGTCAGAATTTAACTGTGCGTTTCCTCTGCTAACGAACGTACTCAATTTTATACCATTATCGTGTACGTATTCCGGGTTGTCCATTTATCGACAGTCTGAAAATCGGGCGACTGTCAAATAATAATATGTCATGCACGGACAAATATTGACAGCCGATCGGTGTGAACACTATATAGTTGTTGTACACCTATAAAACGTCTATCGGACTGTTTTTGTTTTGTTTTTTCTGCATTTCTATTTGCAAATAATAAAATCACATTTTATCGTTTGGTTAGGTATCATTTAACATATGTTAACTAATTGATTCAATAGGTAGGTGGAGTGCTACATAAAGTATCGTAAACAAACAATTGCTTTCATATAAAAAAAAAAAAAAAAAAAGTGTACATGTGTACCTACCAACGAGATATATTGTTTTATTATACTAGAATGTCTGTAAGTAAAACAATAGCTGTTAACGACGTTTTATAAAGACAGTTTGTACCTCTATGCGATGTGTATCACGAGTTACTAGGACTATAATACATTATTGGGTAGTCAAATTCAAAATTCTTATACCTATAATTCCTTAGTACTGATTTATAAATACTCATAATTATGTAAATCATTCGAAATCTTTTTGGAATTCAGTGTAGGAAACTTTTTAGACATTTAACAATCACAATGTCTAAGACTAGTCGCGTTTATATATAGTCTATGAGGCCTGCATTTTTTAAAAAACAATTAATTTCGAGATCGTTAATTCATTATTATGACTCATTCTGTAGAACACCATCTATCTATATATATGTATATACACTAGGTATAATATTTTGTATTATTATAATGTTTCGTGAATAATACAATTTCAAATTGATCTATTTAAAAACAAGAATATTAAATAATCTATGTTCTATAATGATTAATGCACCGTTCTATGAACAATGGAAATTTGATAAAACTGCATACTCAGTTAAACACGATGCACATTGGTAGTTAAATAACTAGTTAAATATTAAATAACGTTGTTAACTGAACGACAATTAAAAAAACTGCAGTATCATCGAAAATGTTATACTTCATGAAAAATAATAATACTGATTTTTAGTATAAAAAAAAATGTTACAGACAGTAAATTGCAAAAAACTTAAGTACCTATTCTGTAGTATACCTATAATAGGTCTTCAAAAATCAAATTTTCAGGAATTATTGAATAAAATATAATTGTTAATAGGAAACAATAAGAAAACTATTTGACTAAATACAAAACCCAATTAGATTTACGGTTAATACCTGCGTATTATAAATGTAACACTCATAATATTTAAATTTTCTGGTGAAATTCAACTCTTGTGTTATTTTAGAGAAATATTCTCACGGTTCGATAAGTCAAGTGAGCTATATAGTTATTAATTCGGGAAAAACATAGCGGTAATTATAACATATTACTATCTCAAAAACTGTTCAAGTTAATTCGAATACAAAATGAGCAATTCAGTAAAATGTATATGAATAAAATCAAAAATTAGGTGCAAAAATACACATTCGTTATTAAAAAAAAAAAAAAAAATTAAAAACGTAACAGTAAAATATTATAAACTTGTAGGTACGATAGGTACATTTTACTTGATTATTGAAATTTGACTTCAGATTTGCTGTTTAATATTGTATTGATATAATGTTATGTGTTTCAACGTGTAGGATAATTTAATTCGTTTAAAATATTTAAACCAAAACGTTCATACTAATGCCGTTCACGAAAATATGATATAAATACGTGTGTCAACAGTGTGAAATGTGAATACTATAACGCAACTGACTGGTCGGATCCGTCCGTCACAATAATGAAAAAACAAAATAATTACGCGACGTATTTATCGACGACTAGGAGTGTACAAAACACAGGATAGTAAAACCAAAAATTTAACGATCACGACAAGGAAAGACCAAGATAAATATTACAATAATCCGTGAATGGGGGTTCGGTTGATTAATCAGTCTGACGGTTAAAAATAATAATTTATTATTCCGCAGCTGACGATGATGTTTTTAAATAACAAAGTACACTTTGTTTTTAATTATACTCGTGTCATTATTGATACACAACTATTAACTACGACGCTAATGGAAACCAGCAATTAATACGCGTTGTCAAAACATATTCCGAAACGTAGAGTGACAAAAATGTCATATACGTCATATTATGATAAGTGTCCGTTGCAAAACCAGTTTTGACTTTTAAAAAGCGTGCAATTCGGGGTCGTGTGGAAAAATAGTTGACGTAACTACTACGTCTTTGGGGATCACTAGTCGTTGTAATCGGATGTTTATATTGAATCACTAAGCAATGTACTTGAAATATTTTAAAATATTATTGTATTATTTTAATGGTTCAGAGAGTTTTAAATTTGTAGATGTTTGGAGTTGTTATTTCATAAAACATTTAGCCCTGAAATTCTAGTCTTTAATACAATATGAACAACAATATACCTATTGGTTGAACAATTTAAAAACCCAATTTAAACAAATATTGATTTATAGACGTTTTCATCTTATTCTTGTTCATCATAATAATTGTCTCGCCTCTGTTAAACAATTTTGATGATTATTTTTTTATTAATTTAATTTAATGTAAACATTGACTAAAATATCCAAAACCGTGACCTACTCCAATGTCAAAACTTCAACAAACTACCCACCCGGTAAGTAGTCATTACACCCTTTTCTATATACGTTATTATTAAACAAGAGTAAATTTATTTTGTATAAAAACAAGATAGGTAAGTATATCAATAATTATCGAAAATTATCGATTCCTTTTAAACATTTTACAAGTCCGACATAGAATACGGATGGTTATGAATTTTATGACTTAAAAGTTTTAAAATTATCACACTTAAAATTTCTTCATATTAACTAACTCATAACAACATATTCATATTTTACTCAAGCTTCAAAAATTTGAAGATGGCTTACAAACAGACGCGCGTCGATTTGAAATCCTTGCTCATTTTAATCTCGAAAACTGTACGTTTAAAAATTTAAACTGAACACTAATGACAAGAAAATACTTTGTACCGTGAATTGTTTAGGCTATTAAAAATCAAAGATAACGAAGTCTTTGCAGTAATAAAAAGAATAAAAATAACTGTTTTTCATACAATTAATATAATTGCCTGATTGACAAGTATCCAGAACATACTTTTTTTAAACCACAGTAACATGACGTATAATAGTTTTAAGCATTTCAAAGTTTTATGATACTTCAAACATAGTTCAAAAAAAGTTTGTACTTAGATAAAATAAAATATTTGTGTTATTGACTACAGTAGTATATAGGTACGAAAATAAATTTAGCGTTTTACGTACAAACCATCGATTATAAATACTAGTATTTATTATGAATGGTATAACTTATACGCACGAAAGAGTAAATTATTTTTTTTTTTTTGAAATAGAACTTATTACAATAACACAGTTGAATTATCCCCGTGTATAAAACCGTTTCACGTTAAACTAACTATTATAATAATGCGACTGATTTGTTTTACATACATAATGATTTTATACTTTCAAGTACAGAATTATTGTCGACCACCATCGGCAACTCAGTCAGTTACTAATTAATTTTTGCATAATTTTAAAATTTAAATAAACAATATAGGCATTAGACAGTGCATGTATTTATGTTCAACGTCGTTTTAATATGTTGTTAATATGTAAAAAATATTGTTTTGAAAATGTAAATTTGTTAATATCGATCAATAGGTACCAAATCTACTCGGATGCAAGTCCCCATACCATTGGGCATTGAACATATTATTATTCTATTGTACAAACGGCAATAACCATAATTATATAGTACTAAAATTTTTTTAATGTTTCATTGTTACTGTCAAAACAAATACTCTACTTAGTAAATCATTATTTTCAAGTTTCTGTTTAAAAACCTACAAGACAGACACAATTTAGTTTTTATACAAATTCACTCATCGTATTTTTTTAATACTACTTGGCGTACAAAGTTAATTTTATACTTTTGTTTAAAGTTTCGCAACGAAATTTCACAAAATATTACCGGCTATTTGAACGTTTTTACACTTAACTATCGAAAAAACCATCAGATGTATTAATTGTTTGTTTTTAGAACAGAACTCAACGAAATTCGATTTCACGTTTAATATTAGGTGATTTCTAGTATACAATTTCACTGAAAGTATTTGAGTTACGACACTCAATGATATTTTCAAGTATTGCGACTGACGAGCCGGAATGAGTTATGTGTTTCAGAATACGAAAATCGAAAATTCTTGCGGTGATTACCTATATTTCCCAGCGAAACTATATATATACACATAGGTATTCTTTCTGGCAACAAACTAAGGAGGTGATAGAAATCGTAGTAATTAGATGATTTGAAAGGTAGTATTGAAAAAAAAACAAAACAAAACAAATCAATTTAAAAAGCGTGATCAAGATGTTCTATGATTTGCGTATATGATGTACACACAGTTATCGACTAAATCGTTGAAACAAATCCGCGTGAAACACACAAACCGTGTATGATATCGAAACCGTTGACTGCGCAATAATTATATTATTTGGTACTTACTTTTCAGACAAGAACAGTCGTACGCAAAAAAAAAATTGTTTAAAAATTCCGAACACCACTTTCGCGGCTTTTTACATTATAACGGAATTCGTACAAAACGATTGTACACTATTGTAAAATATATTGGATTTGAATATTGTGGAAAAAAAAACAAAACTCAAATCACACGACCGAGACCATTAGTAGAACTAGGTAGAAAAACAGAAAAACCGCGTCGTCAGAGACTCCGAGTGTTCGCGCGAGAATGATACGGTCTCGGATAAAACTGCCGAAGGTCCACGCGGACTGCGATGCGACTCCGAGACGATGTGGGGCTGTATACAGAACGATTCGTTTTTATCGGTCCACGGGCTCTCTCAAAGGTTGTTATTGCAACTGTTTAAACAGCGACAAACTAATATTTATCAGTTTATGTTTTTTTCTATTTTAGCGTACCCCTTCTAATTCGGTACGCTTTACGGTCTAGTACCAATACGAATTTCGTTTTTTTGTTCAATTGCGTCTTTCTACTATTTTTCATCCAAGCCAAGCTAGGTACTGCATAAGAGTAAAGAATAATACGCGTATTGCGCTGTACGTTTTGTTCGTATAATGACAAAAACGCTCTGTATATACGAGTAGTAACTGAATTCGTGGAACCAGCCAGCATGTTATTATAATGTTGCATTCGGCGGAGAGAAAACCTTGGAACGACCAAAGTTGGCTATCACGGTACTTGGGCGTACGTTGTAAAATATTACGATCGCGTAGCGAAATGGTGTACCTGTTTTTACCGTCTAATATTTAATCATTATTAACACCATGGGTACAGAGAAGATTCGCGATTTTTGGCCTGCTGCGCAACCGTCGAGGGAGACGATGATACCGTTGAGGTGGATGAAGATCGGCGTCCCTGCAGGCGTTCAAACGATTTTTCGTATTTTTTTGAAATTTTTAAAAAAAAAAAAAAAACGGTTTACCATATCGTTTCGTTTCATTGACAAAGTCAATCGGCACGACGGGTTTAGACTTGTATAAACTTTGGCCCGAAACGCGTAAACACCAATCATAATGTTTGATGTGGTGTAAATTACATAATTTCGCTACCAGCGCCGCATTTAAATGTTTAGTTATATTTTGCACGGAGATGAAAAAAAAAAAAAATAGATGAATATTATGACTGTTTTTTCCTGCGTTTTTTTACGTCATGTTTTTTTTTTTTTATCAGTTTTAAAGACGGTATAAAACGGTCCTTTAAATAATTCCAGAGTTTTAAAAGTTTTGGCTGTAATTATTTGAAGAAAAAAAAATGTTTCATTTTTGCACCTAAAATATAGTCGAAACACTATTTGTTTTCCCGTCAAAGTCATCGTTTCGATGATGCAGTAGGTAATTTTTATCGAATAACTCAGCTCGATCATAATACTACGCTATAGCCGTTGTTTTAGATAGCAATTATGCGTCATCGTTATAAAATGTAATATCATACTGTCCCTCCTAAATCAATAACCCGTCCGAAAAATTCAAAGTCCCGTTATTGTATTTTTTCAATTTATATCATTATCTTTAGAGGTCAAACATAATAATATTTTATTTTACATTTTGCAGAAACTATTGAGAAGTTACGAATAATAACTCAAAATTTGAGTAAAATCGAAAAAAATACAGTGTCAGTAAGTGATCAGACCGGTACACACACCAAAATATTTTATTTGTAAACGATATTTTAAATTGTTGTTCAGTTCAATATAGTCGTACTATCGGCTGTAGGGCCAAAATAAGATTTAAACAATCATAAAAACGACGCAAAAAAATACTTGATACAGTTGTTCTTAAATCTTAGTACGAATACTGGTAGACCGTTGTATACTAGGTAGTATGTTTTAGAACATATTTTGAATAATCGACACTATGACTAATGAAAACAGTGAAAAAAAAACTGGTGTTTATAAAACTTTTAATCGTCGTACTTTATAAAGTTCAATGTGCATACCAAGAGGTTAATTAGTAGCCGATAATCGGTTAAATCACCCACGAAAAAAAAAATATTATGAATCATAAACACATACTACTGATTTGATAGTACTTATATTTTTAATTATATAATATAATACGTTTCACGACCTTTCGTCGAGTTTTATTTCTTACCGATTATACAAATATTATATTATGTTCCGATTATAGCGTAGTGCGTAGTACTTATAATAAAATAAAATAAGTGACTTAATATCAAGGCTGGGCATTAACTCGTTAGATGCTAAAATTAAGTTAGTTTATTTTAACTGATCCAATCAACCCGTTAACTTATTTTTTTCGTTAATTTTGAACTAAATAAATTTTTAAATTTAACTCGTGAACATTAAGTAAGTATTAATATCAGTAATAATAAAAAAGTAATTTTTAAAATAAGAATTAGTGGGTAAGAAGAAAATTTCAAAAGAAAATATGAAAAAAAAAAAAACTTTTGTAAATGTCATAGGTACTAAACCATGTGAATAAAAAACAAGAACTATAATTATCTTTATTTTAAATAAAGTTATTTTTTTTGGTCAGTTAACATATTTTAATTTGATAAATTGAAAGAATAGAAAAAAATCGTTCTTTAACTTAACTTGAATTTCTGTTTTTTCAATTAACTTAACGAGTAAAAAAAAAGGTTTTAAGCCTTGCTTAATACGTTATAATATATATATATACATTTTACTATAAACATAACGAAGACGCAAAACTCGTACATATAAATAATTATCATGCAGTTCAAAGCAGAACGTTAAATTCTATGTGTTTCGTGTAACATCGTCCGTCATCATTGATTACGTTTTAAACTACGTATATGCACAGCAATTATATTATAATTTTTTTTTTTTACTTATAATTAGAGTTTTTTTTTTTTAAACATTCTATGCCTACTTCTAACGCCACATAACACGGTATCTACAATAATATTATTAATCGCTATTATGTCGAATACGATTTTAAACTGTAAGCTCATAATTGTCATAACTATCTACTTGTAATATACAACTGTTGTCAACAATTGACGAAGTGGCGTCACAGTGACCACCTTGGACGGCAGACGCGTTCGAGCTACTATAAACATTGATAATTGTACTAATTTATTTTTTTTATAAGACGTCGAAAACAACGCTCTAATTAGCTTACGTTATATTAGACAAAAGACAACGTAAACAATTCTTTACTATATCATTATGTATTATCTGCAGCGGAAGTATCTCGGTATAAATTACACATTCCTCCGGGTTTTGTCGAAAGACTTTCGTTGTTTCTCGATTTTGACGGCTCGTTTTACACTTTTCAACAATATTTTATAGCCGACGACTGAACTGCGAGTGATTCTCTAGTACCTATATATTCTCAACACAAAAGTGTTATACTTGTACTATGTTTGAATCTTAAAGTTAAATTTTATAAAAAATAAAATATAGGTGTATCGCTATAGTATTAGATCTGATAATTTTCTCGGTTGTCGAAATTAAATGACCGTAATTTTTTTTTCATTTACGTTAGACGGATTCTTGCACGCATTAAATTTAGTGTAAATACTCTCGTGTTACGATATATATAACGCAAATACGAATATTATCAAAAATACGATTGCTAAGGCGAATAAGACATTCAAATCCGACAGTTAATAATATAACAACGTGTTTTATCAAAACGTATTTTGAAATTTTAAACATAATAATTTCGTGTTCGTATTATATACAATGCAAAATGGGTTTGATCTATTTTTATTTTTTTAAAACATTTAGAGTCGTTCGAAATTTTCTATAATGTATATACTGTTATTTATTTACTCATCAAAAAAATGTTTATCATACAGAGTATATATATATATGTATATATAATACAATAGTAAGATTTTAAAATACCTAACGGCGTGTTTGACCCTCGGTACTGGTACTGCAGCTCACGTTATGCTTCTGCAACAGTTGGTCGAGATCTCGTGTGTCGTAGAAAACGCGTATGTTAAAGTCTTTCGGTCGAACCCCTTCGAAAACAGTGACCAGGCTCGGTTTCAAATTGTAAAAAAACAGCAACTGGCCTCTCCGCGAAAAGTCTATGGTTAATATTTCTATGACCTGAAAATTAAGTCGCGTGAGCGAAAAAAAAAATGGTTTGTTTATAGAAAATATTCGATAGAAAACCTTGGCGGCGGTAAAATCTGCCCCGTAAATGTGCGAACAATCGATCACCACCGGCAGGTTCTGTTTCAAACTGTGCTTGACAATTATGTTCCTCACGTACTCTACCGACGGAAATATCAGACACCTGTCCGGTGTCATCATTAAGTAACTGAAACCACTTCGAGTCTGCAATAAATTATTTATGTTATCGTATACAAATCATTTTGTATCCACATTCAATGCTTCGTTGTTGTAGTTATAATAACATGAATTACATCCACGTCTGTCAATATGGTATACGCAATAATCGGTTACCTTGTTTATTTTAATAGAGAGCTTGGGTCTCGCAGCGTGGTATAAAATGGATATCAAATTCAAGCCGACGCCTATCAAGATTCCTAGTTCCATTCGTAGAAATAGGCAGGCGAAAAACGTTCCCAAGCCGGGTATAAGGTCGCTCTCTGACAGGAGACAAAATTAAATACAAACAATAAAACATTAGCGAACTCTTTCGTCACGCTCTAAAAAATATTATTATAGTTTGAATCACATTATAAACATTTGATTTTGACGGTTCCAATAGTATATTAAGTTTAGTACATTTGACGATTATAATTTTATTAATTTTCAGTATCACCTGTAATATATAGCGGGAGTGGCCACAACGAGCCGCATTCGACTCTTAAATCAGTTTTTGCGGCTCTTGAACCAAATTCAAACAAAAATAATAAATATAAAATTCTGTTAGAAACGTTAGATAGTTATTTTATTTCCGTCGGTTTTGTTGTCATAATTCATCGTCGATCATTATAGGTATATATTGGCGAATAATGTCAAAATAATAATGTTTTGAGTAGTGTAAAAAATAAATGTTCGTTCATTTGATTTAAAATCTTTAAAAGTCTTCATTTTATAAACATCGCTCAAAAATGAGGAAATCGCCTCAAATTGGCTTTATACGTTTGCGGCTCCCAAAGTTAACGTTAGTAGCCACCCCTGATAGTTATGAGGTTATATACGTTTAAAACGATCGTTATTAAAAAAACAAGTTTGTAATTTATATTACTGCATATTTTTTTGTATTTTACTTTTTGACCTATAAATAGGCATGACAACACGAACTTCCACCATGAATATGACCGCCGCAATAATGACTGCCGCGAGTGCCGATTTTGGAATGTAGTAAAATAAAGGTGTGCAGTACAATAGAGATATGACGACCAATATTGCTGGAATAAAATTGAAATTCTTCAAGATAAAATTACATGTATGATTTTTTAAACGAAAACTTAAGGAGGAACAATTTTTTTTTTTTTTTGAGTATACCTATATACTTAGTTAATACTAGGCTTACGATGACCCTAAAAAATATTTTAAAAAATTTTTATTTATTTTTTAGACTTACAACTGTTAAAAAATCGAAATTTTGCTTTTAAAGTTATTTCTCAGTAGTTCAAATTTTGTAGCTAGAAGTCTCTTAAATTAAGAAGAACTTTTGATATATAGGTACTATCGTTGGCTAATTTTTAAAATTTTTTTTTTTTTTTTTTTAAAGTCATTATTAGGGTTACAAAATGACCTCGTTGATGAAAATTAAATTTCATGAATATTTTTCACAATAGTCGAAATTCCAAAAATAAAACTCGACGTCAAAATACAGGTATTCTGAATCGTAATCATTTTTCGAAACGAAAATTTGTCAATTACCGTTTTAGTTGCAAAGGAACTAAGATTCTGGTGGAGTTCGATAATAACTCTTTGGGATATTCCCCTTTAAAACACGGTTCTTACCCGAGTATAAACTACCTAGTGGAGTTCGCACACCACTAGCGCTGTTCACGGCACTCCTAGAAAACGCTCCGCTTCCCGGAAAAGCCTGGAAAAATGAATTTCCGATGTTACACAAACCGATCGCCATCAACTCTTGTGTAGCGTCGATCGGTTTACCGCAAGCTGAGTAACAAAAAATATCGCTATAGCTTAGTCAGTGTAACATTAAGATTTATAGACCTATAGA
The DNA here is from genome assembly GCA_017140985.1 of Hormaphis cornu. NCBI lineage: Eukaryota > Metazoa > Arthropoda > Insecta > Hemiptera > Hormaphididae > Hormaphis > Hormaphis cornu. The sequence goes on along the minus strand of CM029362.1, from coordinate 2,639,893 downwards.
GTGATGCCGGCTTTTTTTAAAATTTTTTCATCTATAAATATTAAACGAACGCACTACTATTGAATTTGAAGGCACTTACAAAACGTTTTGCAAATAGACAGGTTTTCTATTAACGCTACGATCGGCAGCACTAAAATTCCAGAACCCATGTTGGAAGTCATTTCAAAGAATCCTATTGTTGTGGCGTTATCACCCGAAATGCTGAACTTCGGGAACTGAAACGCCGGCAAGCCAGACGGAATTTTTCCTGGAACATGGTGTCTCGTGTAGTAAGAACTTTGTTCGTTATTATTAATATAGAACAAATATTTATTTACTATGACATACCAACCACTTTAAATGGTATTGGTGGTACTTCATTCGACGTTACGTCATGATTTATTGCAGTTATGTACACGAAACTGATGTAGGTAGTAATGACGATCACTATGGAATTTCTAAAAGTCCCGATCAACCACATGGCTCGGTTTATGATTTTCTGAAACGTGGTCCATTGGGTTTCGTCGTTCGGTCCGATGTGAACTAAAGCTAACATCTTAAATCATGCGAACACTAATATTTAGTAATATAAAAGAAACCAAAACAATTTATAATATTATCTTGAACGTTTTGTAAACATTTGTTTGAGGGCTCATCAAGTAAAATGAATAATATTACAAGAGTATGACAACTGCAAATGTTCAATAATAATCCAAAATATTTAAAAAATTAAGTTGAATATTGGAAGTCTAACATGGCAACATACGAGTATAATCCACATATTTTTCGTACAGGAATGAATTATTTTATGTCCGATACATTTTGATTTATTAACATTAATATAAAATACTCATACACTATAAAATATAAATAATTGTGTTAATTTATTATGTAGACAGAAATCAATCCTATACAACTCTTTTTTTTTTTTTTTTTTTCAATTAATTGCGTGTTAAGGATTTGTCAAAATTAAAATTCTTGGAACGACCAGACGATTCCCCCGAAAGTTCGTAATAATAGTGTCTTAATCAGTTACAAATATTATGGCAAAAATATATTTTAGTATAACTTGAAAACAAATATTGATTGTCTCCAAATTACTGTCTTATATATTCACCTATTTTATGCCCCACACACTTACCCTTAATAAAAGAATTACGACAAAGCACGTCAGTCCGAGGATCGCATCGCCCAGTCGAAAATTGTTCAAATCTCTGTATATCGATGTGACCGTGGTCAACAAAGTAGTTCCCATCGCATGCACGCCAATTATATCTTTGATTTGTGATACGATGATTAGTATCGCGACGGCCGACGTGAACCCCGCGTTCACTGGACCGGAGATGAAGTCAATCAGGAAGCCTATATATAAGAAAAAATAGTTGACGGAGAAATTAGAGTAGACACTTGCAGGGTTCCTAAAAACCAAAACATATTCGTCAAAAACGTAAAAATCTTCCAAAAACTTCGGTCGATCGGAGATTTTATTTGTCGTCATTCAACGACATAATTTTCCTAAGTTGTTGATCTATAACGAACATAATAATCGGTACGAAAATCACCCTATATCTAACGCACACAACTCGGATATTGGTTCGCAACAGTTTTACATGCTGCGTACGATAACGGATCTTCTTTTAACACTCAATTCAGGTAGGATGTTTAATCTTTACTTATTTATACATTAACTGTAGAGAATATAATAATTATTACCATCAAATTGTCTCCTAAGGTAAAATCTTACTTGACAAACACGTAAAAGTATAATATGTTTAATACATTTTTAGTTGTAAAGGCATTACATAATCACTTTATCGAGCATTACGTAAAATAAATAAAATCAAAATAACCATGGCTGATTTTCAAAGTAAAGATTCTGTGTTGTTGCACGTCTATCGTTATTTTCTAGAGTGAACCAAGACTCAAGATCATTTTGTTGCATTGCTGTCAACATACTTGCCGTTTAACTGTAGGTACGTTTATTGATAGTCACGATTAGTTAAAAACAAATAAATTAGAAATTTACCAAGTCCTACTATGCCCATAATTAACTGTATGACTCCCGACAAGAAGCACATCAGCGTTCCATATACAAGTCCTAATCCATTGACGGTATTGAATGTCATCATCGATACAATAGCCGTAGGTCCCATGGATACTTCTTTGCAACATCCAATGAATACGTACATCAAACTTCCAACGAATGAACCGTAAAGACCGTGCTGTAAAATAACGACTAACGATAAGTTTAAAATAATTTCTGTTTTCTTCCAAGCTCACCACCGTTTTTCTAAATTTGTCTACTATAGTCCTATTACTAATTGTACCACTACCAAACATTTGATCGCATATTTCATAACCTTTATACATCGAACGTATAGATGAACTTCATTATAAATCAGGTGAAACCAATTAGTTAAAACTTAAAATTAATATTTAACTCGCGTAAACTAAACATTTATTCAAAAACGGCAATGAAAAGTCATAGTAAAAACTGGTTTAAAAATCATTATTTTAAAAGACGTATATTTTATGCGTAACAATGTTTTTTGTGTGAATATATTGTGTACTTTTAGAATCCAAATGAAAATATTTCATCATAATATTTGTAATTAAAATGTTCTCTACACGTGGATTCTAACAAAAACAGTAGATGGAGACTGATGGGAATAATTCGTTTAAAAAAACAAAAAGACCGATAAATTGTGACCTCCGAGTGTTTCTATTAGAAAACAGTTCTTGATCGGATTAAAAAACATTACCAGTTAAGATGAAAATTCTGTGAAAATTTGGTTAGTATGTATAACGAATCATCGTGACATTTTAAAACTCTCAAGGCAGTTACTATATACTTATAAGGCATTAAACTTAGAGCCCAGAGGTACCACAATGTAGAAAAAAAAGTTAAATTACCTGTGGTGGCAAACCAGCAAGTGTCGCGAAAGATATCGATTGCGGTATGAGCGTCAGACCCACAGAAATACCAGCCAAAAGATCTCCGATGCCATCCTTCGACGAATAACTCTTACTCCATTGCAAAATCGGTAATCGCTTTGATAGATTTTTAGCCGTGAACGCTGACTTGGTCTTATCGAACATTTGTCCAAAACATTTCTTAAATTGTTTGCTCTCGTTTGCATTCACCTCGTCTATGACTGCAGGAACATAATGCATAGGTATTATTGTTCAGCTGATACGATGCATAATATACGTCGTATTGTTCACTTCCACGTGTACCTTATTAGACGCGATATTTCGTTTTCGGGAGGACCGCGAGGGTTGTTCAAGTTGCCGCGGTAAAAAAAACCACTGGTTGAAGTGGGAAGATGTGATCAAAAAAGACGTAGAAGCACTGAATAGAAGACGGGATTGAAGAGCAAGAGCGGTGGATAGGAAAGGCTGAAAAATTGTATGTTTGACGGAATGGTCTTGATGGCCGAAAAACCCCGAGTAGAAGAATATATTATACATTTTAAATGAAAAATTCAAATTCATTGATAATTTTAGACTTATTATTGCTACTTCAGCATCGATTTCCAACTGTGCTTAAAGTTTAAATTAACCGTAAATTTTTTTTAGTTATACATATACATTATCGATATACCTGTTGGCTAAAGAATTATTAGCTTACCGTGTACTTTTAAGCATTAAAATTAATGGTATTATAATACCATATTTCCTTTAATTTCTATTTATTATCACACTTCTAATGAAAGCACTATGGTACAATGATATCCCGCATCTCTATATTAAGTTGCTAACTTGATAAAAAAAAACATTTTTTCCATTACTTTGTTTCGGTCTCAGCATAATGTTATATGTATGTAACCGATTACGGTTTCCATGACCGAGTAAATAGATTGTACTGAACTTTAGTTTTGAGAGCTCGTAAATTCATTAGTCACTTTGATGAGAAAGCATTTTCTTTTTTTTTTAATTTTTCTTTATAAATCGGCTATAAGATATTGCCAAACTTAATATAGTACAAGTCCACCGACTTTGCTCGCATTTATGCACTTACGAATAAAATCGTTGCTTCCAATGTTGAACACCTCGCTGTTTTCAATCGGCGTGTCTACCGCCGCAGTTCCTCGCTTCGTGATGTCCGGCAACCGATCGCCCTCCGAACCGGTAACGTGATGGCGACCGACGCTCACGATCGAATCCACAACCCTATCGTCCATTTTCCACCGATAATATTGGCGAGCGTTTTGTTCAAAAAATCGCGCGCATCGTTTGTGCGATTTTCGTGGAACAGCTCGAAAAAATTAATTCAATAATTTATTTGCGCCATTAACTATCGCACACAGCTCGACGAACCCTGTCAAAGTCGTGACGATCGTTTTTCTGTATAACGATGCGGAGTGTGATACACACGATTTGGTTCACAAACGCACAGTTATGATATAATATTATCATGGTGACGTGTAGGATTTCTCGAGTCCTGTGAAGTGACAGTAAAGTCCGACTAACCATAAAAAAATTAAGTTATCGAACGTTATGTTTGCCGAACGATTAACGCATCGTATAAATACATCAAACGCTGATAAATTCCACGATTACAGAATGTTCAGTGTGTTTGGGAATAAAAAAAAAAAAAAAAGTAGTGACAAAAGTAGTATAGTTGAATTGTCGCTCTCATACCAAATACTTGTTAAATATCAATGAGCCCCCGATATTTTAACATACTCGATGGGAATCGCTTTCAAAAAGTACCGAATACGAAGTGTAATTCGGTTTTTTTTTTTTTTTACTCACTCAAGTACTAAAAGTAGTGCGGTAGGTAATTGTAAAATTACATTTTTTTTCTACGTTCATGGACTCAAGTGGCTGCCGAATATTTTATTGATTCAATTTGGTAAAAATACATTTATGTTACCTTTAAAACTATGCTTAGAATCTTTAATCGCGTCGTTAAAATATACAGAGCGTTCAATACGTTTGGAATGTGCAAACTATAAAAGAAAATTATTAATAACAATGTAGATCACAGCTACGTCTAATGATTCTGTGACGTTCAACCCAGGTATAGAAGATTGTTGTTTACTACTGATTATTTTCACGATTATTGATTTTGAAACTCTTTCCATTAATCACTGATTAGGATATGCTTTCATAAGAACCTACTAGTTGTTTTAATAGTTTTCATTGAAATTAAATTGGTACCTACCAACTTTTGATATAATCTTAAAATTACCGTTGATTATAGCAATAAGTTTCAGTCAGTCCCTTTATTTGTGTCGTGAATAGGAGACCATGGCGACATTTGGGCTTTGGCCCTTAAATTCCAAATTTACCAGAAACAAAATTGAAAAAAAATATATACTATTTATGTTGCTACGTGTTTGATATGCTAATACATTGTTTGTTTTATTTTGGATTTCAAAGAAGATTTATTCCAAAATTAATTATAATAATAAAGTCGATCGTTTCTCTTTTATCGGTTTTAATGTTTTACGTACTGATATTATTTATCTTAGACAAAAAAAGAAATGTTCTTCTTGATTTCCATGTATTAAAAAATAACAAACAAAAACATAATTTTTTTTTTTTTCATTTTCAAAGTAAGTACTAGTATTTATAAGCAATTATACTTTTTTCGCAAAAAACCTATTAAATTTTCAGCCTTAATTGTATTTGATTACCAAAATGTTGATCGACACGTTATGTTGATAAAGAAAACACTCTCCTTATAATGTACGAAATGCAAACGAAATGTGTTCCGGAATATATTTTATCTGTTCTCACGCCTTATCTTTTCAGAAAATGAAACATAAGTTAGCAAATTTGATTCGCATCAGAAAATTATAGGTGTTGATAGAATTAAATATAATACGAAATGAGATGCATTTGAGTGGTGAAATAAAGATATGATTACCTAAATGATGTGCTAAATTTAGTAGGTTCTCACGAGTTTAATAAGTAATGAATGTTCAAATATTTTTCCTCAAATACATAATATTTACTTAAATCTCTACAATTATTTATACATCGATATTATTACACCTACCAAAATTTTTAATTTTTAATCAGTTTAATTTTTTTGATTTTTGTAACTAAAATATTATAGTTTTTACTTTTGCTTTTTAACTGACATAAAAACAATTAGAATAATAAAGTTTGTGTTCAATATTTCCAAACAAGAAACGAATACGCATGCAAAAATGGAAATGCATTCCTCGAATTGTAATCCATTTTTAAGGACTATACAGAATATACTTCGTTAAAACTTTACCACTTAGGGATTGCAAATGGAAACTCGTTTTATTTTCACTGAAGCGGTAATTTGCATTGTGTCGACTTGTTTCCATGATTTATAAAAATATATTCTAAGAAGATTAGTTTCTAATAATTACTAGGTATCTATTTATAATAAATGTGATGTTTTTTGCTTTGTTAGTTATTAAGTCTTAAATCCATGATAATTTTTTAATTTTTATTATCTCATTTAAGTTTGAATATGATATAGTGTTCCTAAGGTTGTAAAAAAAAAAAAAATTAATGTTTTTCGTTTGCTTTTTACCACATCAAACAATTAATATGATTGAGAGATCTAATTAAAATACTTTTAAAAAATATTATATTGTTTCAGTATGTTTCTCATTTTCGTAACATTGAGGAAAGATATTGAATTATAATTAAACATACATAGTCTATGATAGTTACCAAAAACTTAAACCGAGTCACGATTTTCGGGATTTTTTCAAAATAAACGAAGCGATACCTAATTGCTATTTTTTTTCAAAATAAACAAAGCGACACTTAATTACTATTTTTTTTCTACAAAAAAAAAACAATAAACCAACCTACGCGAAAAGTTTAATTAACGACCCATACGTGTTCCTCGGTGCACCATTTGATTATAATACTAGGAAGCGCGTTGTTTACGTTTTAATGAAAGCGCAGAGATCGCTGACTTTTATAAGGGTTCGTGTGTCATACGTAATCGAAAAACTTGAATGAAAAAAAAACGGAGTTTCCATTTAACGATTTTTAATTTAGAATTCGATTGTCGTTCGTCAAACTTGGATTTTATTAGTAACTTTTATTTACGTCGGTTCAATTGATATAAATATGTATAATTTGTTCGAAAAACCCGCCCGTGGTAAATGTGATTGAAAAAAAATAATTGAACACGTAGGGATGTAAATAACAATATCAATTGTATCTGAATGGAAATTGTCTTTTCCTCACACGCTTTTAGCAACATGCAGGTTCACGACAAATTACGTACGATTGAGCAATTCAAGTCAGCAAAATCGAATTTCGTGAAAGGATTTGCGGTCGTAAACTGGAATACCGCCTAAAGTAGTATGTATCAAGATATAGAATCACAAATAAAAAGTATAACAGATGAATCACGAACAGTTAATAATGAAAATCCAATGTAAGTTTACAGTACTACGGTAAATTATATCGCTATTTTTGTATCTCCGTCATGAGAGGGAAAGAACGTTTTTTTTTTTTTTTATTCGTCGTGAATGACGTAAATCGCGGGTAGAAAAAATAATTTACAAAATCGTGATCGTATAACAAAATTATTATTACACCACGGTTGAATTAATACTAAGTAACTATGACTTTTAGTGAAAATTTAGTTTTGCCATCGGTTTTACAGATGTTCACAGTCAGATAGACCGTTGAACGTCGTGGCCAAATCTTTAATCTGAAATAATTATTCCGATCGTGTGCAGTAAATTATACTGCGACGTAATTTAATCTTATCCAACACAATAAAAATGTCGTTTGTCCGTAAATATTGTCATCGTTTATCATCAGTACAATAATAATCTATGTATGACGTATTGTTCGATAATTCGGAAAAGTGAATTCTCACTTGGGGGGGGGGCTTCGCGTACGTTACACGTGGTAAAATTTCGAGCGAAATATCATTACGTCAATTCAAACTGGTAATTAATATTTTAACTTTTGTGCGAAGTTATTGAGCTCGTTATTACGATACGATGTTCAGTGAGCGACTGACAGTCGATTGTGGCACACCTACAATAGGGGGGGATTAGCCAAGCTTCGGTAGATAAACTCAATTCAGAATCGTCCGTCAAACGGAATATCGATTTAGGTTCAATACTGTTTTAAACGCTTAATATTATATACTGTTTAAAACGTTACTTAAAAGTTTTTTTAGAATTTTTAGCCGTTTCGTCGTCGTAATTGGTTTGTATCGTTGAAATTTACAGTTCCCGAACACAACTATCGTCACGTCATACTGGTTTAAACTTTTGTTTTTCGTTTTCGGTGAACTGGTAAAACGTTTTGATTTTCCGACTTGATGACAGTGTGTGTGGGACTGGAAATTGAGTGTTTTGAATTTGTCTTCATAGTTCGTTTACTGTGCAAAAGTCAAAGGCTACAATTATTGTAGTTTGTGGGCCATACAACGTCGTATTCAAAACGAAAAAAAAGCAATCTGAAAAATTTTTGCTTTTCCACATTTCTACGGGGTCTAGATGGAGGGTAGATCCAGGGCGTGTTTAGCAATCATCAAAACAATCATCTTTTTCACATACAACATAGTGGATACACATTGCCCTCCCCGTATCTAATCGGGTCTAGATTTGCCGCTAGGGCATTCTGGAATACGAACCAATATATACTTTAACTACTGTAATACGTTGACCAAAACATATTGTGAAACCTGGAATAACTGTACCTGTAAACCATGGCTGTTCAGGGCCAACACATAACCGCCGTGTGACTCCCGAACCACGGTGGCCCTAGAAAAAAAAAATTAAATTACTATTTTTTCTTGTCCAAGCGAAATTTTCGTTTTACTTATTCTATATTGAACTCGTAAAATAGGTGTCATATTATTATAAAGTCGCGTTATTTTCAATTGACAGTTTTTATTGACCACCGCAGCGGACACGTCGGAATGAAATTTACACCACGGATATTATTATTAGAAAAAGTTCTGCCGGAATGTGCAATTATTTAGCTCGCTCGACGCGGACCACGCGTGGTGGTCACATCACGTTTTGGCTCCTTTGTATTGTTATTTTCGTGAACTCGATCGAATTCCATGAAATATAACTCGTTTTCCGTGACGTAATACTGAAAGTGCGAATCGGATTAGATTGCACCGTTTACCTCACTCTGTACGACGAATATTGTAACGTTTTTTTTTTTATTATTATTTTAAGCGATGACCAGGTTAATTGATACTTTTACGTTAAATCTCGAGTACACGTATTATATAATAATTTATAAAAATGATTATACTATTTTGAACATAGAAAATCATAAAACGTAGAAAACCGAAAACGATTTGATATCCATTTTTCTCATTGGAGATTTTCCAAGTATTGTGAAAATCCTTCGCAAATGAAAGTTGTCAATCAAAAGTAAGCGATAGTTTATTCTTGTTCATTACGTTGATTCAACCGTTGTTTGAAAATTTAATTTAACGCGCCTTTACTTCACCGTTCAAAACCCGAGGTGCTTGATTTTAGGGGGTACGTGGGGGTACGGATATAGTCCTCTTCTTTTTTAAAAACGTTTTAGCGTACCCTTTTTAATTTTGTTCCCTTAATGGTATAGACGTATCAAAATAAATCTTTTTTTACCGCGACCCTCTACTATAGTTTTTTTCCAAGCCAAGCACCGGAATAACCAACCCAAAACCGTGACTTAATCCATTTGCAACTCGTTACTCCTTTTTTACCGGAATTTTTTCGGCAAGCAGGTACGATATTGTTTGTTTCGTCATATTCGCATATTAATGCACTAATCATTAGTGACTAATGTAAGAATATGAAACCGGGTTTTTTTTTTCAAGGTTCACCCGTGGTCGTGTCATCAAAACAGTGTAGGATTAGGTACACACATAAGTCGTTTCAGTAAAAAAAAATCACTGTAAATATAGGCACTGATTATTTAGATTGCAGCAGGTGGTCCTGTCGACCGGAAGCGTACACGGCGGAGATCCGACCGAGTTTAGCCGACCGTCAACAATCATTACGATTAAAATATATGCGTATTCAAATTATTTGTTTGCGTAATATTAGTATGATCAGTTCGAGTTTCATGTGCAAAAGTGATAAAATATTTACACATAGTACAAAACGTAAATATTTGTTTTGGTCACGAGAAATATGACTCTATCGTTTATTATACGATAACGCATAAGATGATTTTACGTTTTGCGTTTGGCCGCAATTTACTAAACACGTAGTAGGTATGTACTACGTGCGGTCATTTATGTCTCAAAGAAAAAAAGCATATCTATTATGAAATTAAAAAAACAAAAACGTTTTAATATGAAAATAGAGACAATTCGGTTTGTGGAATCGTTTTTTCTTCGCTCATAATCTAAAACCATGTTTGAACTGATATTTTGTTCAAACTATTACGTGTCTGACTGAAACGATCGTGATTCATGAAAAGTTTTTCGTTTCTAGCTGATCTTGTCGCGAGATGAATCGTCGAAAGACAAACCATACTATGTGTGTCTGTAACATATGACTTGAAACGTAAAGATGAAAATCTAGTGCAATTTAAAATTGAAATTTAATTAAATCTCAGATGACTCGTTGATTCTATTCATTGTACGACGGGTTTACGACCGGCATCGAACACCGCAAAAAGACAATACGATTTAAACTCTGCGTGAGCTGTTCGCTCACAAAAAAACATCTACCAAAAGCGTAATTTTTTCTATAATATAAAACACTGAAGTATAATACTCATGAAATATAAATATATTACATGCATAAAACTGTATACATATTATATGTTTATTACTTGAATAACATATTATTATAATAATATTACTAATTTCATATTAGTACAGCCGTACAGAGTCGCTATGATTTCTTGTTACAGAACGTGGTCAGGAAAAACAAAGTTATAAAATAAATGTTTTTTATATATATATATATATACTTTTTGTCTTGTTACGAAGTCGTAAACTGGTTTTTTCAAGTTTTAAACATCAAAAGAGGAAATACCTTTCGTGCCAATGTACTTTTAATTTTTATGACAAACAATTTTAGTATACTCGTACATATTCGAAAAACTCAAATGCATAAAATTGTATCTATGTATTATACCCAATATAATATGTAAGTATGCAAAAGAGACTAAATTAATTCTCATGAGTCATGTAAGATTTCATAACCACAGAAAATTACCAAGTAAGATTTCCCAGTGCTATGGATATGATATCAGAGAATGCTTTACGTTAAGTGCTATTTTAATATAAAAAAAAAAAACTATAGAAAACTATAGATACTTTAGAAAAATCGTTAAATAACATTTTGTTTTATTATTTCTTTTAACTTGAACAACAAACGAAAAATTAAAAATTAAAATTAAAAAATAAGAAAAAACAAATATATTTTGTAAAAAATAGTAAATTCTAGATCGGATTACAGCTTGTTGGATTACTAATTTCATTTTTGAATGTTTATTAGTTTGATGTCTTGCGAACTGAGTGCGATCTCAGTGAGACAAACAATATACAAATTCTACATTTTAAAGTTTTATACTTGACTCGAATTTTTTTCAAACTTTATGACGTTTTAAATTCATCCAATCCAATAATGCGTGAAAATTTCAAAAATGCATAGCGCAATAACGTTTGTGCGCGAACATTGTAGGTTTTATAGAACATTTTGTTCAAAAAAACGATCGAAAATTAAAAAAAATGTTTTGTACCATATAGTACAATATAAGGCCTTGCTTTTCGATAGTATTAAACGCGTAGAGATCCCATTTTCCATCCCAAAAAGTGATCACGGTCCAGAGATGTTCGAGTCGTTCGGTGCAACATTTTCGGAAACTTTTCGGTTTTCGGTTCGTAACTAAAGAAAATATTCCACTACTCAAAAAACGCTTCTACCGTTATTTCAAGCCGACCATTTTTGTGATGCATGACATAATATTTTGACGATTGTACCACTCTCTCCTACCGGAAACCTGATCGCAGAAAAAAACACATCGTCGAATGCGCTCGAAATCAAAAAAACGTTAAACGGGTTAGTTGTCAGTTTACAGCTAACCAGCTTCCGTCAATCCAGTCAAACGTTTTCGGAAAACACCAGATCGTGACGTCGCGTTTCGCGCTACAGTCTCCTCCTGTTCGCCCTCCCTTCCTCTACTTCCTCCTCCTCCTCCTCCTCCTCCTCCTCCTACGTCTCCTTTTCCTCCTCCTCCTCCTCCTTCTTTTACACCTACTACTCCTCTCGCTGTTCCTGCTCTTCCCGCGCCCCGTCCAAACACGTGGTCATCGGGCGCTGCTACCCGCTGCCGAGCGCCGCTCGTTTCAGTCCGTATCGCACGCGAGAGTCGCGAGGTCCGCTCGACGTTTCCGGCCCGGAGAAACAATAATTTTATCGGAAACAATAATTCGAAATAATGATTACAACATAAATCGTACCTTCGTAGTCATTTTGCGGTTTGCTTTAGAATATAACACTGTTTTCTTCGCGCGACGATCTCTCGGTTAACGAACACGAGCCGTTTGTCCATTTACGACCACAGCTGCGCATATCTCCGTGAGTAACAACAATAATTACTACGATATTGTTTTGTCATAGTCGGTACCCTGAGAAAAACGATCAGAAAAGCGCGGTATCCGCCCGAAAATCTTGTTTGAACGCGAGTCATCGTTTTGATGTATTTCTAATAAGTAATTTAAGTTAATTTAAAATCTGGTATAATTTTGTAATTCTGTAAATGTGATAAAAATCCATACACATTTAATTAAATTGAATAAAAAAAAAAATCGATGGGAGCTTGTTTAGAATATTTTAGTCGTGTTTTTCCTTGGTAAACGCCTCAGCCAAATTTATGATGATATTGGTCACAGTAGTTAGGTAGAATATAAATACGGATTCCGATTCAAAATTTAAAAACAATTTTTTCTACCTTTGTGTGTGATTCGCAATAACCGCATCAAAAAGAAACGGCTGAAAATTGGTTCAGTATAATGCGTTTACAGTAATCAGCTCGTAATCAGTTATTAAATATGTTAAACGTGGGTACTGGGTATTCATTTATTCGAAAGTAAAACACGCGTGTACGTGGGAAAACGAAATAATACAGCCTATAATCCACATGTTTCGTAATAATTATTATGACAGAAAAATAATACAATAGTTTTGTTAGTTACAGGTACCTAATTTATTATTATTATTATTTTGAGGTGCGTTTTTATACGTTGACGAGAAGAAAAAAAAATTAGATTAAATCAGTTTTAAATTAAGGTTTTCGTAAGGTACTGCAGTTAACCTACTTCGTTTTAGAGAAATCAACATTTTAAACAAAAGTAATCTTTTATGGATAATATACAAAAACCATAATCGATTTCGTCTTAATTCAAAACTATACCTGCAATCGCTCAATAGTGCTCCTCGAATAATTATTATTGATTTGTAAGAAGATTATAAGAAAATATAAGCAAATAAAATACGATGACAGTTTTCGTTTATAACGTTATGGAATATGAGCATTTCGTACAAATTTAGACTTATTAGGTATCTTGATCATATTTAATCATTTTGATTATCTACAATTTTTATGACAGGTAGTACCTATTGAGGTTTAAGTTTAGACGAATCCTGAACACTGGTAGTTAGACAAAATGCAACAAACTAAAGTGTAAATAGGTAAAACATAATATTACTATAGTTATTTATTTGGTCACACAAGTTAATAATAAAAATAATGATCAATAGAGGTAGGTAGATGAAAAAAAAAAAAACAAGTATATATTTTCTTATATAATATAATTGTATAATTAATGGTACTTAAATATAATTTAGATGCATTTTTTAAAACAAAACATAAATTCGTGTATAAGGTTGCCCTTTGTGAACAACATTCGAGTTCACGTTAGATTTTGTCTCGGCCAATAAAAACTAATTTCTTTTTTTATACTATCAGACATATTTTGATTAGGTGCGACCTATAGTGTCAATTTGTTCATAGAAGTGAAATCAAGTTTTAATTGCTAAATATATGTTATTAAGTTTTCGTTTGATTAAGCAATTCATCCAAATAACCAGAGCGTTTGAATATATCAGTGAATTGTCGTGCGGAATCCACTTGATTTCGTATTATAATACTTTCTTACAATTTACAAACTCATAAAAAACCAAAAATTGTGTTTACGCAACAACGTAATTTCAACATACAAAACTTTTAAAATAAATACAATTATTTTGTTTGAATATGACACTGTTGGATGTACTTTAAAAATAAAAAATTAAACAAAATGCACAGTTACTCCAAATACAGTCCATTTCATTTTCATAGTCCGTCTGCTATAAAAAAACATTTTGATAATCGATAAATATTTTTTTTATCCTCATTTTTCGCGTTATTTTTTGTACGTATCGTTTTTTTTTTTTTTTTTTTTTTTTTTTAACAATAACTTTTAAAAAATTTTTTTTTTTCTAATTCAAATTACCTTATTTGAAAGGAAAAAGTTATAACGACATAAAAGTTGCATTTTAGTTAAGCATAAAACGTCTTTAAAATTTAGATTGTTTTTTTAAATACCAGTTTAATAGTTTGCTCTGCAGAATTGTAAAATTAATAAGTGATCAATCGCTTACAAATTCAATACAAACGTCGAATTACAACTTCCAAAGCGGTAACACAGCCAAAGCAAACTCACTATTCTAATAATAGTTACTCATTCTGTCGGTATTCGTTACCTATAGGCCTTATTTTTATAGTTATAGTAGGGAATTTAGGTATATCATAAAAAAAAATCATCTGTTTGAAACTGTTTTTAATCTTTCTTTACTAACGAATAAGATTATAGACGTGGTACAGCGATA
>CM029362.1:2570301-2620107 GCA_017140985.1 Hormaphis cornu | reverse complement strand
AACGACTAAGGGTACCTATAGGGGGACTTACTAACGAAAGAAATCACCGTCAAATATGTTTTCAAGAAGTAAAGAAAAACACGCTGGCACACTAATTTCGCATATTCACAAAACAACAACGCGGTCGCCCGTCATAGACAAAAACATATAACACACGTCACATACTATAAACAAGAAGCGCCAGCCACCCCGCGCGGTGATGCGCTATTACAGCCGCCGCCGCAATTCCATACCGCTGTCCATGGTTTGGCGCGTTTTATTTCGCGAACAGACCAAGATATCAAACATCGGACTGCACGGGTTAATATGCCTGAACAGTGTTGAGTACCAGTCAAAAAGAATATTTTAGCGACATCTTGATGCCAACATTTAGCACAAAAATTAATTGCATCGTAACGTCTTCCCGTGACGACACGCGTAGATTTCACGGGATTTGATATCTAGATATTTTTTTACTTAGACAAAGTGTATGATAATATTTTTATCTCATAATAAACATGTTCAGTGACGAGAAAAATACCGTTATCAATACGTCAACTATTACCAACAATTACTTACATTGATTTAAAGTTGATGCGCATTGTAATGTGCACTGGGTCTGAAAGGATTAATGCGTATACCACCTACAACAAACGCTAATAAACCTAAATAAACCCTCGTTTAGATTTTAATAGCCCTCTTGTGCCATATAGGCTCTCTGCGAACAACCGTTCAAATTCTGTGTTGTATTTTAATATTTATACACGACTCGTACTCCTCCTATCGCGAGTTGTATTTGTGTTTTTTACGGGTCTCGGACAGTAGACCGACATAATTATAAACATTCATTATAATAAATTACTCAAATTTAATAGTTTATACTAACGAAACAAATAAGTTCAAAATATAAATTACTACGATGCTGCTTTAACGTAAGTCTGGCTTATTATGAGACGTTGGTGGGACACAGACGGCGAAACTTAATTTTTTTTTTTAACACCCTTTGCATTCGTGTTATTAAAATTGGACATTTTCTTTTGTATATTAAAGTTTCGAAGCATAAAAATAATGAAATTATCTGGGTAACCTAGCTGGTTATGAATTTTTTCCTTAAAATACATCACGGGTACGAACAATTTAAGCCAATAAGAAATAGAACCGAAACAATTAGTTATAATTTTTTTTTATAAGAACCGGAACCAGTAGCGAAAAAATCAAAAAGTTCGAGTCCCTTAATGATATAAATGTATTTTATTCAAAACTATTTCCAACTGCCAAGTGAATAATTTGTATTTAAACTTGTAAACGTTGTATCTTAAATTGAAATAAACGCGTATAATTTAAAATAATGCACCTAGTATAAGAAAAAATACATTTTTGTGTTCCAAACTTTACTACTGTCACTTCCAATTAAAATAAAAATAATAATCTGCAGCGTGTGACGTAAAAATACTTAAATCGTATTTTTATTTCTTGTAAAAAAAAAAAAAGAAAGCCCCGTAACTTTAAATAAATATCAAAACATAATGATTTTACTGAATATTTATGATTTAGTTGTTATATTTAGTATGTTTATATTTACTAGCAGTATAAACGCTTTTCGTGTTTTCAATGAAAACATAAGCAATCGAGCTGTATTTATCTAATTTCGTTAGCCAAATAATACTGAAACCTCGGATGTTGGCCGAACCGCAAATCCGTAATGTAATAATATACACGCCGACCGTCAATAAATATTTATAATATTGTACTATAGAACACTTTTGAAGACATTTTTTTTAACTCTGGCAACTATTTTCATCGCTCTAAAGATCGTTCTATAGACTGGGCCGGTTTTTCTAGATCCGATGCGACACGTTTCGACCGAAATTAATAATAATTATTTCTTCTTGTCTCGCATACGCTCGAATTTCGAAACACAATGTTTAATTTTAATTTTATTAGAGTTCAATGCAGGCCGCGTTACAATTAGTCGTGCGTTAGGTACGTGTTTGTTGATGCGTATTGTTCAATAAAACTTAATAAAATTTACTTTTGTGTACTACTATTGTAAAAACGTTGATGGAATAAACAAATAAATATTATATTGCAATACCTATTCAACTGGAAAACGAAAAAATCGAAATCTCCGAGGGCGCTTCAAACTATACTTGACATTTCAATACGTCTACATCGTTGGGTTGGATAAAGCTAAAATAGAAAACAAAATCAGAATCTATGTTCGAAATGTTTGAACGAAATTCGACAAGAACTTTGACATTTTTGAGTTCATTGTTTATCGTAAAACCTCTTATTTTTCTAGAACAAATTTCGTAATATCATTTACTATAAATAATTTAAAATTACAGCCGGTTGAAACGAATCATTTTTATAACGAAATGGCCGGTTACGCGGCAGTCACGTTCTGAGGATTCGGGGCGGCGAACAATCATAATATTATGGGGAAACCCACGCGACCTTCGCGACTCACGATACTATAAAAAAAAATATAGTATATTTATAATTTATATCATATTTATTACACATATAGTGACCTTGACAGTGAACATAGTTTTCTTTTATTACAATGAATAATTTGCAACGTGCGAATGTGTCGTCATTGTTGAATGAACTCTGAGAAAATCACGAATGATATCCCAACAATGGAAATCAAAAAGAAAAAAAATACAAAAACACGATACTTTCCTACTTTTATCGTGAAAAAAATATCTAAGCAAAATTTGTGCGGACGTGTTATCACAAAAACAGTGCAAGGTAGTATAGGAACGACGTCACATACGTCAATAAATCGTAATTCAACGTGGGTAATAATAACTCAAAAGTCAAAGGCGAAAAAAACACCGCTCTAAAGAGTCAATGATTTGACATTTTCGAACGAAACAAAATGATATTTTAAATTTTTCATCATCACCCGTTTTTCTTCAGTTAAATTTTAATATTTTACGTGATACTTTAAAATGGAAAATTTGTTTTTTTCCCCAAGCAAACACGTTTCATCTTAAGTACTTACATGTTTTAATGCCCCTGCAGATATCAAGTTTCTGTCAGAGTTGTTGTTCTTACGACTTGTCCTGGTTAATAGAAAAAAAGTTATTGATTTCTTTCTAGCTCGGGCAGTGTGACTGAGCACTGAATTTCTTACTTCTGGACGTAATATAATTTTTACAAAGTATTTTAAAATAGTAACCAAAAAGTTTATTGATATATTCCAATAAAAATTTAGTAAATTAGTACATACTCGAGTTAAAATTAACTATTTCATATACTTGTTATAATAATTTATATTTTTTATGCGTTTATCACATTTATCAAAGTACCACTTTTAAAATAACCCTGCTTGATTTTATTTACGGATTGATGAGTTAACTAATGGCCTTTTTAACTTCTGAAACAACACTTATGGATTATCATGATGTAATTAATCGAAACTTAAATTTACAAATTCGTCGTTTATTAGCTACCGGCGAAATTCGTATTTTTTTTAACGCCTTTCTTGGAGCAGTAAACAACTAAAAAAAAAAAAAAGGCTAAATATTCAAATTGGATACAGCCCAAAGCGAGCGATTGAATCGAAGATATTATTTGCGTAAAAATGTCAAGCTCTTTTTATTCAAACAAGCAAAAAATCTCAGCGTACTTACAATTTATTTTTTATTGGGTACTGATTTGTTTTGGACGTTGAAGGTATACACCGGAAATGTAAGACTGACACAATTTAATTTTCATCAAACAAAAATTTAAAAAAAATTAAATCAATACACTATTGATTTTAGCGCCTTTGACTAATTGACCGGATAAAATAATTTTAGCTGTGCTTTTTTTTACTAACAATTTACGAGACTACGTTTTTTTTTCTATCAGAATATTTAGAAAAAAAACGTAAGCCATAAAAAAATAAATACGTGCAGTGTTGTGGCACAGATTCGATATTACATTACGAAAGTGTACGTTTTCCAATTAATAAATTCAACAATCTGGTCGAAATGGCCCTTAAACCACTGGATCGCTTATTATTTTAAATCTTAATATATAACACTTCAAACTTTCAATAGATAAACACATTTTATTCGGTTTTATGTGTTGTTGGGTAGGTGTTAGTACGGTTGACATAAGCGTTACGTGGGTGACACCGACCGAACTAATAGAACCGATGTAGATGTTATTGAACGACTCTTTATTGAACATAAGACAAATTCACAAGACGCGTGAACATTCCACGCTGTAGTTTGTTGAACCGAGAAAATGGCGCTTTTACTCGGGGGACGAATTTTGTTGACACTATTTGTAATTTATTTAGGTACACGTGAACGAGTCGCAGGTCATTTTTAGACAATTTTCTTTTGCAGTACTTACAACAGTTTTAAACTGTGAGAATATTCTCCGCTATTGTTCGTACTCACCTTTCTCTGTATTATTTTCTAACCGTACAAGACGAAAAAAACGAAAAGTAAAGTTTGACTTTCAATTTTAACTTGACATTTTTCTGGCTCTGGTGACGTGCGCTAATTCGGACAGGACTTGTGAGTCGATGAATAGGACTGTTTTATTATATTACTGCGATTTATAAAACAGTCGAAAATGAGGTTCAATCCAGAAACCCATAATTTTAAAAACGCGTAATAATTCTTTTATTTTCATTGGCTTAAATTTTTTAAGAACATTTATTTTTAATTTTGCCGGCTTGGACCCACTGACTATATAACGTTCCATACAACGGAAGATGTAATCGACTAGTAATGGTAATTATAATGGTACAGGTACGTTTGGCACATTGCCCGAAGGACCGAATTATAATTGATTTATCGATAGATCGTGTAACGTACGTTTATATTCGTCCTTAGCGTTTAATAACTTAATCAAGTAGGTGGTACTATTATTATTCAGTTCATTGTACACTCATATATTAATAATGTACTTGCATCAATCGTGTCGCCGATGAAATCTCGATCGATAGGCGAAAAATCTCACATTGTGACTTTCGATAATGTTTTACATATTACTTTTCAAAGCGCGAAAAAAATCGCGATTTATTTTAGTCAAACTTGACCTCTGCAATTATTATCAGCTATGTACAAGACGATATTACAGTAATTAATAGTTTGTATTTTGTTGTTGTTGTTGGAAAGTGAGAAGAGAGAAAAATATTTTTAAAAGATTGGCATATTATGTTATATTGTATTGGTTTACGATCAAAACTCGTTAATCGACTAAATTAAACCTATTAATGGTATAGGTACATAAATAAACGTTATTTTTTATTTTATGTCAAGGTCATTAATCCGGTTTCAAAATAATGTAACACATAATATTACATTTTGCTTGTAATCCACTTTACACAGTATACGGTTACATGATGATTGCGTATTATGGATATAACTTATTCTATAATTATTATTATAAATATTAATTTTTTAGAAGGGAGCAACGACTTTTTTTTTTTTTTTTAATCTTCAATGAATACCAAAACTATAACGAATTAAAACTTTAAGAACCGGTTTTCAAATTTCAAATCGTATGTAGAAAATATATTTTCAAGATTGTGTTAAAGTTTGGAGTCTGACAACTGAATATCATTGCTGCCAAATGATTCTTTATGAATACCTAGTTAAAACCATCGATGTTTTTTATATGTAGGCTAATCAGCCCGAAAACGGTAAAAATAATTTGAAACTACTTATATCACGCTTGTATCGTATACTCAGGTTGAAAACCTGTGAAGATTTATGTGAAAATGTTATGTGTTTCTGACAATAATTGTTTAAAAAGTGTTGTATCGAATTGTAAAATCGTTTTATCAACACTTTTTTGTACGCATTCTGAAAATATCTGGCTTAGTTCATTTTTTTTAGATTTTCGAATGCAGTTATCAAAGTTAGTTTTCAAAAATGTTCTCAGTCATCACGTTTCCACCGCAATTTATGCAATAATTTGTGCTACGGAATTTGGTTTCTTCTTCTTCTTCTTCATGGATTCATTTATCAGTCAATATCAAACGACTGGATGCATTTATACTCGCTCGATTTATTTTTCTCACAACAATAATAAGCAATCACACTGTCCTAATATGTAAAGGAAACGACAGTTAATACTAGACATGAAACTTTCAGAAATTCGTCGTTACTAATACGGTAATGGATTGTCTGTACGACTGTACCTACGTCGTTTGTCACTATTTGCTGCAATACAATATGATGATGACGACGTATAGGTTATTAACTATTATGATCGCTACTTTACACATGTATATACAGAGTGTTCAATGTGTTTGGAAATCATATTTCTCATGGTTTCAAGAAAAAATCCTTTGACCCTGTACTGCATCTCAGTTTACTCACAAGCAGTTGATTTTGTTGCTAAAAACTAAAATCATAATTACAATAACGATGTACTTTTAATTTGGTAAACTGAGCTTATACATTATAGAATCGTTATTATACGGAATCTTTGAAAAGTAATAATTGTTTTTAAATTTATATTAATACTCCTTTTCTTAAAACAATGTCCCGATAAACTAAGTTTCACTCAAAACAGGGATTTACTCCAAACAGCAGCTCATTACTTTTTAATATAAGTTTAATGCTATATGGTTTAACAGGAATTAAAAGTAAAACCATTTTTGAACAAGTAAAGCTGCCTCTGATTTTCATTAATTCAAAAGTATTAATAACTATTGAATATCGTATGGTTTATGTTTTAGGTGAGCATCGTTTGAAAATCGTTTCACGATTCAAGAAACTTTGACGAGATATTATACTAACAGAAAAACAAACTGAGACCATTGTGTGCGATGACTAATGTACTCGAACAATTCAATAGTATGATCGTTCAGTATTGAGACGATATTTATGAACTAAAAAAAGAAAAGTATCGTGAGAATCAAGACATTTGAAAACAATATTATGCATCAACATAACGACTAAAGTCGTCAAACGTGTTTCAGCAATACCTTAGTGAGTTACTCGGCGACTTTGATAAAATTCAAACAAAATACAGCGCGAGTCGTGAACCACTCTACTTGAAATTTGAAACCATGGAAGAGGTAAAACATCATAATAATTAATTGAAAGTATATTTTGGATATATTAAATACAAATCAAACTTCCTAGAAATTTATTATTGCGTTATTATAGGTGTATACAATTTTTACCATGACGCCGAAAAATTTCAATATTTTTTTATTGTTTGGAATTTTATGTATGAGGTATAACTTAATGTCAACTGCACACAACGTTTGCCAGTTTTTGCTTTAGGTCACTTTGAGTTTTAAAAGCATGTAAAAAAACAAATTAATATTATTTCAAACCGCCGAGAGCAACAAACACTTCTAATAAACACAAATTCGTTAATTCTGCAATTATAAATAATAGTAATAACATAATAATACGCGTGGCGGACGCGTTAGTACAGAATAAGAATGTTCGCGAGGTCATAAGGACGGTGCGCGGTCGAAAATTCGATAATATTCTCGTGGCAGATGTTGCGCTTTTTTTTTTTTTTTTTTACACAGCAAAGTTTAAAATATTGACCTGGTCAGATTTTAATGTATAATAAGTTAGCTAATTTTTATGACTATATTATTTAAATTTACTTAGATAATATATTTAAGTATAGAATGTAATTTTGCAAAAAAAAATTAAATCCTCCACACCGTAAAAATTTTTTATAAATATGAAAAAGTCGCTCTAAATTTGGAAATAAAAACCAAAAATAAATGTTGCGAAAAAAAATAATCGGGTTCACAATGAGCGCCAAAAACTATTTAAGTGTATACAATATAATGTTCAAAAAAAAAAATATTGTTTCCTTGCCACTACATTTTTGACAGTCCAATACACAAGTCATGATATTTACTGTAGTTAAAATATGAAACGCTTGTAAGGCAAACATTTAGTAGTAATATTGTAATATATCTTCAATTTGAACAGTATTAAGTAATTTAGTAGGTCAGTTAGAATCAACATTAATAAAACTACAATCTACAACTAGTAAAATAACGGTCTACTATCAACCAGGATTTAAGGATTCGTAGTGTCAACTTGATGATACGTGACAGTGATCGTGTGGTATTATTTTGCTTGGGTAGTTTGAGGTACCACACTTAGCATTAGATCTACGCACTGTGTATTCAAATATTCGGGATGCTCAGGAATCTCGAAAATAATTTTTCTGAATTTCATTTTTACACATCACTTTTATTTTTTGCGAGGATAACGCCGTGCATATTTTATGCAATAATTTCCAATTAGTAGTGTAGAGTATGCTCTGATAAAAGTATCAAGATTCAACTAATTTTTTAAGTTGCTATAGGTCCGCGAAATTGGTTTTTATACGATACGACGGTTTCACTAACATTTTTTCAAGGCATTTTACGTTCGAATTTTATTTTTGGTGCGCTCAAGGTTTTGAATGTTTTATTGAATTTTCGAATAAGTCTGTAATTTAAAATAAACATTATAGGGACTACTATAAGTGAAATGCGTTTGTCGTCGTTCAGAATGGAGTGTCAAAAATCAATGACATCATAATTAAACGAAATTATATCCAACCATTTTGTCATAACAAACATTATTGTAGCGAAAAGTCAATAATATAACAATAACGTACATTTTTGTTCTGAAACTTTAAAACTAACATTAATAAGTTTTAATAGCACGTCATACCTTTTAGCTTTTAGGCATCATAAAACTTATAAATCGCAGTATAGTTTAATATAGTTGGCAGTTTTTTAGTGAGACATCAAACAACGTCAAAGCATAATATTCTTCAAAGTGTTGATTGAAAAAGCTTCGGACTGAAGGGGAAAAGTTTTACAATCAAAGCGAATGTAGGCGTATTTACTTTGATATAGTTTAAAATATAGTTACCCTTTAATTAACGCGCAGAACCGTTGTTTGCAAACACAATTAATAGTGAAGGGGTTTATAGAATCGTCACCTCTACGGGTTCGACAATAATTTTAAAGCAATTAAACTATCGATAATGGCTGTTAGAACTCCGTCATAATTATAATTGTACCTATTTATAACTTGACTGAAATGTTTAGTATCGAAATTTCGATGGTGATACCTCCGATAAACTCGATGCTATAAAAACAAACGCTTTTAATTTAAATCTTGGAAGGTGAATAATAGATGGGTGTTCGGTATTAAAAATATACAGACTTTTCCATCCCTACAACGAGATGTCCCCATTTATATCCCAAAGTAATCGGCCAAAGTACTTTTTGCGTTTATCATTACTTTGTAGAGGTCGGATTTACATTCTTTTGAAATCCATAAAATACAATGTTTTCGTATCATTAAAAATGGACAGTATATTCCTTTAAAATACTAGAAATTTTATGTTTTATGTTCTTGCAAAATATTCTATCTATATTCTGTAAAAAAAAAAAATTCAGCAATTTCTTGGTCGGGTAAAAAGCTCGATGGAGTAGTGACTTTGCTTTGAAGTAGAAGTTTACGAAAATAACTATTCTGAGCGGGCTCATTTTACCCATAAAAATTTAAAAATTATAATTAAAAAAATTTTACGAAAATTCTCAAATATTCTCTAATCCTTGGAGTATGCGTTTTTACGTTAAATCAATTTTTTCTCTGAATTTTGTGTTTCATGAATCATAAATAAATTTCACTCTTATTCAACCACGTGGACAGATATGTAATAATCATAAAAATTCTACCTCTAATAATTTATTATAAATCCCCCCTTCCCGTGATAATCACGCGTTTGTTCCCGAATTTAAAACATTTTTGAGATTCTGAGCGCAGCGAGTGATATGGGCTGGGGCTGGGGTGGTACACTTTGGTCCCATTTTCTTTTAAACATTTTGTTTAATTTTTAAGTTATACCCCTGAAACCAAAATAATATTAAGAATTTTACGGCGAAAAATTTGAAACGTTCAGGTTTGTAATGACGTTTTCGCGCAGAAGGAGTGCTCCGATCTTTGCGTTGAACACCACATAAAAAGTTGAGATTTCGGCTATTTTGTTCGAAACTATTTTTGATTAATTTTTTCCCGCCAGAGAGTGCGTCTAATCGAAAAAATAATATGTCGTAGAGCACGAAAATTGGAAAGTGTCTCATTATAGTAAACGTAGTAGTTCATAAAAAAAGAAAAAAAAGAAAGGGAGTAAATTCGCGGTCGGTGAGAAGTTGTTTGGCGTAGCGATAAACTAAAAAATAAAAAGTCGTTGTTCATGTACCTGGTTTACAAGTAGTTTAACGTGTAGGTGACGATTTTCGTGCGGATTCGTGTACTACCAGGTTTTTACGAACTCTCTAGATGACTGAGCTCGCTCGGAACCGTTTTTTTCCAAATGCAATCGTCGGATATTAAAAAACGACTTGGGACCACAACTCCTCTATTCCGAACCCGTCCAACATTAGCGTACGGTCGTTAAAGTACGACCCCGCGTGCAGATCGATTCCCCGGCTTATTGTCTTTTGCCGCAGCACTCTGCCGGTGGCGGCGTCCAAACGATGTTGTACCCGGAAGGTGGTGGCGCGGGCGGGGACGGCCGGCCGCAGAACTTGAGCGCCCAAACCGAGTGGGACGACGGCTTCATCATGCCGAAACGGGACCCGCTGTACGTGGTGGTGCCGATGACCGTCATGTACTCGGTGATATTCGTCACGGGCGTCATCGGCAACTCCATCACCTGCATGGTGATCGCCAAACACAAGTACATGCACACGGCCACCAACTACTACCTGTTCAGTTTGGCCGTGTCCGATCTCATACTGCTGGTGTCCGGGTTGCCGCAGGAAATGTGGTCCATATGGTCCAGGTGAGAATCCGACGGGTGGTAAACTCCGTACGAAATTTCGATAGTCGAGTACGCGACGATGATGGACTCGGATGGTCGTACTTGGTAATCTGGACGTGCGACGATCCTCGTTGGTGAACTGCAGATTGTATATAGTATCTGCAGTAATCTAGGGTAGAAACATTTCAATGTCGAGCAAGTGTGTGTAATGAAAACGTTCAATGGCGGCAACGAGTTAAGTCGGTTCGATTGCCTTCGGTTCAAAAATAACTTGATAAGTTTGTATGGAAAATAAAAATTGACTCGACTCGGTTAAAAAAAATGTTTATTTATGTTTTTACGCTTTATCCGTTAGGCGCTATTATATTTCTGAATCGTCATACGGTTCCCCCAAAACCTGCCCTGCCTTGCCACTCGCTTTTCGACGGGTTTCTGAGCGTGTAATTTTTTATTTTTTGCCGTTCGCACTATAGGTATCCGTACATATTCGGCGAAATATTCTGCCAACTTCGGGGCCTGTTCGCCGAGATGTCGGCCAACGCCACCGTGCTGACCATAACGGCGTTCACGGCCGAGCGGTACGTGGCCATCTGCCATCCGTTCATGGCGCAGAGCATGTCGAAGCTCTCCAGAGCTGTCAAACTAATCGTCGTCATATGGCTGGTGTCCGCGCTTTTCGCCGTGCCACAGGTGAGCGGTGTTACCTGTCAGTTTAACTGCAATAACACGACGGAATTCTCGTTTTTTTTTTTATTTATTTTTGATAAAAAATTAATTTTTTTACTCGGAAATATACTCTTAGTCGTCCGACCGGACAGCAGTTTGAGCGCACGAATCATGTTGGGTACATAATTTTAGATTGGAAAAACGATGCAACTTGGTGTCGGAGTTATTCCACAACAGTTACGCATAGTAACGAGTGCGTTAGGTAAAAAAATGTTTGAGCTCTGACACTTTAAAGACAATAAATAAATACTTTCATTAGAAAAGTTTCGTTCAAGTAAGTACATAAACTACACTCAAATGTTTTGACTACGAAAAAAAACCCGTCTTCGAGAAACCGAAATTTAAAAGTTAAAAAAAAAAACATTCGATTATTTCCTTATGCCTTTCGAACGGTGGGTATCACGAACAAAAAATTGAAGATGCATTTTAGGTAGTAAAAATACGCGCAAAATGTGTTTTTATTGAATTTGGCATACTATACCTTTCTTAAATCGCGTTGATCATTAGATTATTATGTGTATCTATAGGTGTCACTCGTAACAGTTGCTAAAAATCACCAACAATAACCAAAACACAAACTTGATATTTGTTTGTGTTAAATACTACAAAAAGCGTTATATTCAGGTATGATGTTTGATAATCATCATTAATCAATCAACGAATATATAAGTTTATCAATTATTCATTTTCTAAACGGAATCTTTAAAGTAAAACACAATTGTTGACCAACAAAGTAATAAAATATTACTTAATAATTTGTCACATTATATCAAATTACATTTTTGTTAAAATAATCGTTTTACGTTTAAATACGTTTTTTTTTATTGTTTTATTGTTATTATTTAAAATAATATTGTATATACTACTACAGGTTAAATTTAAAACTGTTACCAACATGTTGGTAACACACACGCAAATGTATACAACTTTGTTTTGTTTTTGTTTTTTTTTTTTTTTTGGTTCGTAGAAAACCCATAAGACGACCTTCATAATTCATCAAGTAGGTTTCAACTAAATTGTTCAATTTGGGCATTTTCCAAAAAGTTATAATTTATTATGTTTCTCCAGTCTAATATAACGTATCAAAGAATAATGGAATAGCCCTATCTAATCCACATGTATTCATTTACTTAGATATGGTGACATTTTGATCCATGGATCAAAATGTCCCTAAAAGGAGGTCCAATTGTCTCGGTCAGACTGCAAATCGATCTTCAGAAACATTCTGACCCGTTCACTTAATTAAACTCAGTATATCCGTAGTGAAAATACTGTAAGGTATGATATTTAATATCTATAAGAGATAGAAAAAAAAAATCAAAATTGTACGTTTTTTAATCATTTATAAAGCAAATTTTGTAGTTTCTCTTGCTTAGAATTGCCTGAGTTTCATTTATCAATTACCCGACAACAAAAATTACCCAATAATAAAATAATTCAGGTATACGAATATCTTGAATTTAAAAAATATTTCAAATGTAGTTGGTTCACTCATTACGTAATAAAGACTTAAACATTTTTTAGAATCGCGATATCAAAAAATGCAGACGTAGTATTGGTAATATTTTTAGTAAGTACTTTATTAAAATTTTTCTTTAGCTTTTTACACAAAAATAATAAAATGATAGTTAGACAATATTTATCAGACTAAATATTCAACAGTAGTTAACCATCTTGTTGAAATGTACTCGCAAAAATTACGTTCCACAAATTTTGAAACATAATCAATACGATGTTATTTGTAATTTTAGATATTATTATTTCTTAGTATCAAACAATTATTCAATGCAATATGTTACATCAACAAAACCTTAAAAATATTCTTTCTCTTAAACTCTTATTTTATAAAGACAGTTAAAACTACACATTAAAATATATGACCTAATGTCATGTGCATTTAAAGTATAAGTAAGTAGGTATCAAATTTATATTTGAGTGCATTTTATTTTAAAATAATATTTTTTGACTATAAAATACTAAATATTATCATGTTATTTTATACCTACTTACAGTTAAATATATGTGGCGATATTTTTGCATTGACAAAAATCCATCCAGCCATCAAATCTATCCACTGTTATTTTAACAGTAATTTGCAAACACTGTTTTGCATATTTTAAACATTTACCCTTTTTTCTAAATTTAGTTACTCTAATCTCACTTTAAAAAACATTGTAATTTAATAATACCGAACAGCTTAAATTCTCGCGCGTATTTGCTAATTACATAATACATAGATTACCGTATCCGTAAAAAAAATGGCCCGCAGGATTTCAAAATTATTAAAGAAAAAATGTGTTTTATTACATAGTAATTGTTGTTACTTGATTTAAACCAAAAACAACTCTGTAAAATTAATCTGTTAGAACGAATTTTATCTGAAAAATTATTTAGTAGTAATATTACTATCAATTTATAAATCAATAAAAATTAAGAACATTTTTGGCTTGCAAAGTTTTTGAAAAATGGCTACTGAGTATACCTAGTACATACGTGATTATTATACTTATTGGTATTTTTTTATATTAATTTCATTTATTATTGGATTTCATCCGAAAGGTAACTTCAAACTAACATTACATTTACGTCATGCGATTGTTGACCAAAATGAAAGTCTTCAAATAAAAGATTTCGATGAAATCAACCTGCACAAGCCATAGCTTTTTTTTAAATTACTTACTACATCACATTGTGTCTGTAACCACGACAACAAAAATGATCGATGAGTGGTGACAATCGACGTAAGGTGGACGATTCTTTTATAAAAAAAACTTTTAATTTTCGGGAACAATAAATACAAATGATAAGTTGACTTCTGAAAATAAAACCTTTTTTTACTTATCGTTCGTATTACTTAGTGAAATTGTATTTGTCTATTATATCTACCATCTTGTATCTAATTTTTTTAATTATTATAATTTTTTTCGCACAAATACACTTGGATTGAATTTGTTTATGTTTGCATTACAAAATTCAAACTAAAATGTAATATAAAATGTTTTCTACAGCATTAAAAATGTTTTTTTTTTTCAATAAAAATTCGTAATATCATATAACATTTGTAATAAAATGTTACATAAAATGTAACACAGACTTACAGTTTTTTCTGCGAGTAACTGTTAATTAACTGTAATTTGAATAATCCCAAAGACTAATTGATTTGGTTGACGATAATGAAAAATTTTTTTTATTAAAAAACGTTTTGGTTTATTAACTATTTTTTTACT
Source organism: Hormaphis cornu (assembly GCA_017140985.1). Lineage (NCBI taxonomy): Eukaryota > Metazoa > Arthropoda > Insecta > Hemiptera > Hormaphididae > Hormaphis > Hormaphis cornu. The sequence goes on along the minus strand of CM029362.1, from coordinate 2,605,408 downwards.
AATTTTGGATCTTATATATAGATATGTACGATATTAATGACATTATAGTCTGCATTAAGAATATTCGATTATTATATTTCGAAATTACTATTTAGTGTTTATCATCGAATTTATTGGTAATTGAGCCTGTATTGATTCAGAGAAAAAAACAAATCGTCTGTAATTTGATGTGATTTACTAGGTTTTCATAAGTAATAGTTTTGAGTGTGTTTACTATCGTAATAATGACATATAAGTATTCATTTTAACTCGATTTAAACCAAACCTTGTTTACAATCGATTTTTCGTAGGCAATAGTATATCGTTTATTTCAGATTTAATGTACCGCGTTTATTTTACCCTTTTCAAAAGTGACCCTTTAGAATCAATATCGACATTCCACTCAAATCAGCTGTAACCTTATCTTTGAGCAAGTTTTTTTTTCAATTTAATTTTATGGTCTCGATAAAGCCGTTTTTTATACAAATCAAATAGCAATTTGTTCACAAAAAAATATATTAATTATAAGAACCATATGATCAGATGTACGTTTAACCCAAGATACACCCATATTTAGAAAGTTTAAAATAAATGACCGACTTTCAAGATGATTTTGTAAAATACTTTAAGATTATTGCAATGATATTTTTTTCCAATTTCAGCGATCATAAGCAAAAAATATTGAGTCTTTTATTTATTATTATTTTTTTTTTTTCATATATACTTTCAATGATAAAAAAACAATCTCCCCGTTGATTTATGATAATAATTTACATAATAACAACTATAGTGACATATTATACACTTTTATAATACCCAGACAATAAATAGTAATTATCTTCTGTTTAAAATATAATATTCCTCCTTTACACTTGAATGCGTCCTGAAGTACACCTGAAGCGTATTGTTTCCGAAACTCTATTGTTTTGTAGTACATTTAATTCGTCATTTGCAAACAACATTCGGTGTACTCTTACCTGGAGCTTAACAAATGCCGACATAAAATCCTTCTAGATCTAGATAAATAATTAATTATCACCCATAGAGTTTGGGAAGATGGTTTAATCTGGAAACTCAAAACGGTCTGTTGGTGTGGTTGTATTCTCTCCCATAAACAAGCTGACAATAAACTTTATGCAGAAGGGTCCTTTGCATGTTTTTCAACTTCATATTAAACGATGTTTATTATAGACCTTGTCTCTAAAATATTACGTGAATACGTTGTTGAGTCCATCAATTTCAATACAATGTTGCACTTCTAGTGATGTTTACCCCCTTTTGATGACGAGGCTAAACCTGAAAATATAATAGTGTTTGGAAGTAAAACAAGCTCTCTAAATCATAGGCCTTCTTGTACACTTATGAGAACATTAAAATTTAATCATTTTTACTGCTTACTAAGAATTTCACCGCACTGTTACTGCAGATCTACCAACAAATGTTACAGGAATTTTGTGTTGTCGATTATTATTTCCGGGCAATATATAGTATTTTCTGATTATATTTCAACGATCAAATATATATTAAAATTACTTTTCAAGTATGAAAACCCTCCAAAGTTTATATTAAGTATAATACGACCCAATAGCTGTACGATATCTGAGAACAACATTGATAAAATTCAAAGACGTGTTTTACTTTCTTCAGAACAGATGTAACTGCCCTATTATAGTATAATAATATTTAAAACAATTTATGCTTATAAAATATCACGATTACAATAACGTTCTCGTTTATTATATTCCATCAAAACGCTAAGAACTGTTGAAAATTCTCTAATCGTTATCATATCTAATGTTTGACATTTTTTCGCGTTAAGTTTTGATTTTCATTATAGGAAAAATATGACATAATACCTACAGAATTTTCGTGCAATAGCGTTAAAAAATAATGTAATTTAAAGAAGGACTGAAACGAACCTATTTTTATGTCATACTTGATATTCATTAGCAATTTTAAAAAAATTGATTTTACAATTCATTTTTGAACAATATGATTATTATAAAACGTTACCGCTCGTTTAATAATCGTATTCTAAAATCGTTTGGAAATAATTTGAGCCTCCCTAAAAGATAATTTTAGTCTTTCGGCGTTTGCCGAACACGGTTTATCAAAAACACAACGCAATTTTCAAAAATCAACTTCTACGTAGTTCATAATATAACTATTGAATAACCGTCAAAAACACTCGTTTTCGAATGATAAATAACGCGAATCGCGCGCATAAACAATACCGTCATTTTTGTTCACCTACGAACTTTTACGTACAATAACAATTTCCAACACCACACGCGCCTGGAGTATTGTACTTACTATTGATTATTTCCAAATTTTATGAATGGATTATGGAACAATACAGTTTAGCGTGCGTTCTATTTAAGCTAATGGAGTAACTTTCCTTTGTTTGGATAGTACGATACGGGTATAATCAACCCAAAGTACATCATTTTTTTAACACAGAAATCGTATGACAATTTTACAACTGAACTAGTGGTAGCTGTATTTATTACAAATATTACCTAGCAGTTGAAACTTAAAGTCAACGGACTAATATTATTATTTATGAACACAAAAAACCTAATCAAAATGTTAATCGTAATCAATAAGTTTTTTTTTTGTTTTCTATTCGTTCCATTAACTAGTAAATAGTGTTCAAAATTTTATAAAATTCTACCAGAGCGTGAAATTATTCAGTCTTTTTTAGCTTCCTTTGCAGAATCCCATTACATTTATGGCCAACACCTAGTTAATACTATATTGATGGTTGAATAGTGCGTTTGTTAAAATTACAATTCTGGTTTAGTGTTTACTGTAAAATAATTTTGACTGTAACATAAAAGAAAAATTAAATTCTGTACAATCAATTTATTAGTTAATTACAGGTCGTATAGTTAAATTAAATTAAATCGAACTTTTGCACTTCTAATTAAAACAAAACTATGTCCATCTTTGAATGTCCGTAGGTACGACGATCGTGACTAACATACTTAGATAAAAATGGTATGAACGGGAATCGATGTTTGAGAAAAATTAACAGAATAGTTTACTTTTTTTAAATGTATTCGTCATATTTTAACACCGTTAATGTACAAATAATTGTGTTGATAGAATGAAAATTTAAACCAAATAACCGACTTGCGTATATACGAAAGAAATAAAGTCAATTATCTGGAAAATAAACGGCCAGAGTGAGGTAAACGCCGATGTACTTACGCGTGAAGGAAAACAAATAATCTTACACGGTGGAGATGATTTCGAGAGCAATGAACCGTCCGTTTTGTATTTTTAACGTTTATCTAAGTGCAGCTCCGGAAGCTTATAAATGGAAAAGGCGTTTTGTTTTTTCACATCGACTACTCTCTCGTTCCAACGAGCCCCATAATTTTTCAAATAAGTTCTTAAACCTACTACAGTACATAAGGGTTTCTAATTTGTCATCGAAGTATCGATATAAGAGAGTACATTGTATGGGCTGTTTATTTTTAAATTTATTACTTCGTAAATGTTTTAAATATTAATAAATAAAAAAAAACTTTGTGCCGACATATTTAACAATCTTGAGTTGATTGACGTTCAAATGGCAGTTTACTGCAATTTAATGGTTCGTCTCCTAGTACAATTTTCGGAAGCAAAAGTTTTAAAAAAAATTTTACCACTGTTTGTTTGCGACGTTCACGTATCATTTTTTTTTTTCCGGGGACTCTAATCTTGGATAGAAATGCAATCGTAGCAGGTGACTCCAATCTTTACTTCGGATATCACAAAAGAGTTTATATTTTGGTTTTTAAATATACTTCATTGAAAACATTTTTTAATATTTTGATTATTTCCCGAATTACCGGAAACGATGAAAAACGGACCATCACCAAAATCGATAATTTGTGTTTTCGAGGATAAACGATCTGATCAATGCGCATAAAAGAGTTAGGGAATTCGGATTTATCTATTCGAAACAATTTTTCAACTTTTACGTATTAGGAAGTTTTGATCCGAAAACATGCAATGAAAACACCGATAGAGCGAGGCGATGCGATTATTGGCCCGATGGAACCGAAACCGCGGCTTGTAACAATATTTTTTTTTTTTTTGTACATATAATAATTATAATTACGTTTCTTATACGTTTAATGTAAGAAAACAAGGTTATTGTTCGTTTAAAAGATAGTAAAAAAAAAAAAAACATTTTCCTGTCAGTCGATGTACCTAAATAATGTTGTTTTCGTATGAAAATATGAATAGAAGATTATTTTCGTAAGTCGATTTACGAACGCGTTGTACGTTTTAAACAATAAATTAGTCAAAATCGTATAATCTACATTAGACACTCCGACGTCAAGACACGAAGTAATCAACAGTTCAGTGGTGAATCGAGCCGAACTTGAGACCGTGATTTGAACTGATTGATTGTTTCACCAACTGTCGAAATATTTAACAAATAATCATTGTTTTGTCCGTGCATCGCAGGCGCTCCAGTTCACCGTTTCGGCGTGGAACGACATGCCGGAAATCACGCAGTGCAACATCCGCGCCATACGGCTGATGTACACGGACGTGCAGCTGTCCACGGTGTCGTTCACGGTGTCCACGGTGCTGTTCTTCGTGCTGCCGATGACGGTCATCACCATCCTGTACGCGCTCATCGGGCTCCGGCTCCGGCGCACCGACAAGCTGAAGCGCACCGTCACCGTGCGGTCGTCCAACGGCGAGAAGAAGGCCTCGTCGCCCGAGTACAGGGCCAACTCGTCGTCCAAAGTGCTCAAAATGCTCGGTGAGCAAACCACCTACTATGTAGCACTACCCCTATCGCGCGAAACACGGGTCCATCTGGCTGGCTGCAGCATTTCGTTTTAAACGTTTTCTATTTTAGATTTTTGATTGGTTTTTTTTTTTTACTTCCAAAAACACGAAAACATACTACTGCGAAACTATACCGAACTGCCCCCTGCCCCGCCCGAATCGACCAGGAATTTTCGCGCGCCGTCACGTACGGTTCGAAAATTTTTCAACGATTCGCGCGGCGGACATTTTAAATTTCGTAATTCGTCCGTTTTCGCGGTTGTAAAACGTTTGATTTTTCCTCTTTTAGTACACCGGAGCCGTAGGCGAGTTCAGGTTAGGTTAGACGAAACGGTTATCTCTCCTCTGGTTAATAACAGTCAATGTTCAAGACCATAACCGTAGTTAAGATAACATTTAACTAACCTGCAAGATTCTAAGTTCTACAAAATTAAAGTTTGAATATGTACCTATAACCTATGTTTTCGACTGAAACCCAAGTCCTACACGTATTACTCGTTATAGAATATTATATTTTTGTAATTTCTGTAAATCAATTTTTTTTTCCAGCCTATTTATCTAAAAGAGTTGAGTGAAAAATGGGTTTTTGTGAATTAAATTTTTTTACCCTAAACGTCATCAGCTCAAAGTGAAGAGGTGACAAAAACACTTTTCAGCTCGTCGCGGTGAGCTTTAACATAACACGGTGAAAAAAGCTAATTCTTACACACCTTGGCTTGTATAAAAATGTTGATTTTCTGTTGTGTTGTTTTTGTGTAAGTGCCTCTTATGGTAAACAGCACAAATATTATATATTTATGTTAAAAAAATATTTATACGTCTCTCGCGTAAATGGTTTGCCTTTTTTTCATACATATATATATATTTGTGTAAGGGAAAAAATATCGATAAATCATTGGAAGTAATCAGAAATCATAATAAAGCGATTCTGTGACGGATGATTAAGTGCCAGATATATTTTACGAAGCATCTTACGTACCTAAGCGATGAGTTCAGTTTTTCATTAAGAAATCGCAAAAATTATTTTGTATATTAGAAAAACGTCTACCGTGGTTGTATGTTTCATACTGCGACGACCCGTCAAAACGAATCGTTCTAATTGAATAATTAATTTAAAAGAATTCGGTATAGTGAAACCCGTTGAAAAGAAAAAAAAATGGAAATGATTTTATTACAATATTTTTCCTTCGGAACGAATATTTACAACCAAAATGAAACTCGGTATTTCAATAATTGATTTTATAATTGATATTTTAATAGTTCATCCTTTTTTTTTTTTTAAATATCAATTCTATCAAAATGATATACATCTCTGTACAAACGTTTATTGGTCGTTCATTGGTTGATACTAAAAGCACCTATAACAGAATATTTTGATCGTTTAAAAATGTGCAAAAAAGAAAAAAAAAACTTTTAAAATTCAAATTTACAGCGATAATAACGATTTTATCCATGTATACTACGATTTAGGTTAGGCGCGCGCGTGCTGGATTTCCGTATTTCGTACGTATGTGTAATTAAACTCCAAAGTAATATGTATACATATATATGAAATTTTAAAAAAAAATTTACACAAAATATAAAATTGTCAACAGCGACATGGTAACCTGCGAAAAGTTCGTAAAGGCATTTTTTTAAAGACTCCGCCATCCGTCGACGATAATGATGGTAACCGCGGTAACAAATTGAATAAGGATGGAAAAATACGTGACTGGCTTGTATGTAATAATAATTAACAGGTGTAACCGTAAATTCGCTTCTATGTTTTAATAAAAAATAACACCTCGAACAGTGAAGACGCGAAGACGTGTGAACGATTCGCGCAAATGAATCGCAAAACAATATATGTATTAATGATTTTGACCGATAAACTGTCGGGACGGATCCGGTTCGATTAGAAAAGTGTATACGTTTGATTTAATATTTTTTTCGGATTTTCGTTTTTCGTTTTTTTTTTTGTGAGGCGGACGCGCTTAAAACAGTGTTCTCGTTTACAACAAAACAATATTGTAACGATGATGTTATAAACTGCAGCAAAGAAGCCGCAAACGATGCGAACTCCATTCTTTTCGAAACGCGTCTTCGGTCCCTCCAGTGAAAGCGGCCCTTTTTTTCTCGAGGCAATCACTCGTGTGGTGACGTTATACGCTCGTGGTCGTCAAGTGGTCGTACTAATATACGTATATTATACGTATACAAACCAAGACCCGATGAAAACGGAACCCTCATAACGATCTCCGAAAGGGTCGAAAATCCCTGGAACAATGACCGCACGTTGTAATACAATACGCGATCTTACGCGCTGTCGTCGGGCGAGTCGCGTCGCGGATAACGTATTCGCGTGGACGGGATTTTAGGGACAGCTTTCGTATACTTACACTTGAATTTCAATTGAAAACATTCGCTTGCGTTACTTCAAAAATTTTCACGATATGATAGATGTTTTTTTTTTTTTGCATAAATCGAATTTTTCATTGAATTTAAGCACACGTCGTATCCATTCGAATGCGTGAAAATTCTATTAGATTAGAACAATTTTTGAGAAAATCGTTGCAAAATGGTGTGCATCACTTAAAATTTCGATATTCGTCGTTACACTCAGAATCTCAAAAGAAAAAAATATGTTAAGACAGTAGGTACACACAGTTACATACGTTTTGAACTGATTTATGATTACGCGTTGACAACAGCTGAAAAAAATGATTTTACAAAAAACCCCGAGGGCTTTTGCCCCGAAAATATGCCGATGCGTACTCCGTCCGGAAACAACCAGAAAAATATGTCAAACAGCTGTTAAAATACGCGCAAAGCGATCGTTTCGACTCGAGCGACAATCGTTTTTTTTCCAGTCGACATAACCACCATTGATTATAAAATTTGTGAATACCAGTGTCCGTTATCAATATCGTCACCATTTTTCTCGTTTGGTTTTTTTTATATACAACTTAAAACTTTCTGCGTTTCGATAGTCCCAAATTTACAACTGTTACGGTTGATTTTTATTTCGTTCTGTAATATTGAACATATTTTAATTTCAAATACGATGAAAAACAATTAGGCAGGTGCCTAATTCATATGAAAAATGTGCGTTTCGGTTTATTTTTCGTTACTTCAGTACAATTGTTCGGTTCGGTTTTATCGGAAGTTATTTTCTGTGAAATTTCTATAATGGCGCAGTGCTTTAGTCATCAAGTCCATACAGCTTTGGATTTTACCTCGTAAAACAATTGTCAAACTGAGGAAAATATACCTCGCGGAGCGCGGGCGAACGATTCGAAGTATACTTTTCCACGTAAACGTTCAAAAAATCATTACGTTTTACTTAATTTTATTATTTGATCGTATTCAATCATTCTGTTAATAATGTGTTTACCTTTTATAATAATAATAGATATCTACTTAATTTTACTACGAAGTAGACGACAAAATAAATGGCAAAAATTATGAGCGTTTTTCAACGAATTGGTGTGGCTTATTTTTCCATTATATTGTAAAAAAAAAAAAAATTAATATAGAAACCCAAAGAACTCGATAAATCATAAAAACTTTTGATAAACGATTGATTGAAAAATCGAAAAAGAATAAATTATTTTCATTGTGATAATAATCAAATATCGGAGCAAAATAATTCAGCGTAGTAATATAAACATGTTATTTTAATAATCAATCGTAAATACTGTTTTTGACAGTTATTCCATAGGTAATGAATACAAAAAAAAAAAAAAATTTATTAAAAAATTCTGAGTTTTTTTCCACTTAAGTGTCTTCGTTGCACTGGATTTTATGACAAAAATACGGTCTCGGCTGTTCCATAAATTAATAGGGTTATACTTATCCAATTTTCAATCTGAATTTGGTCCTCAACTCGTTACAATGTCCATTATGTTTTTACAAGATAATTTTTAAAAATATTTATTTTCAAAGAAATAAATAATAATTAAAATTCAGAAATTTGATCGATTTTAAACGTCCATAAGATTATGAAAACTTGTTTATTTGCAAACTCGTCTCGTGAAAGCAGTGTAATATTCTTTGTATTTTTTTGCTCTCTCCTCTCTAAAAGTATACCTGCAACTTGTAAAATATATCAAAATATGATCATTCAATAACGGATTCTATACGTATTCCCGACACGTATAGAGTTATTGAATGAGCTGGTGAAAATGATTGAATTATAGAACTATTCCTTTAGACGGCCGATACCCATAAAATTAAATCGGAACCGACGATGAAAATCGGGGAAAAAGTATAATATTTTTCTTGAAACCCGAGTTTCACTGCAACGATGCCGTTTTTCTTTTACGACGACTGCCGGAGTTTAAATAAATATAATGTTCTCCCCTGGTGGCCATCGCGATATTATTTATGTGTTATCGAAAATAATAATTTATAACGCACTTTTTCAACACATCGTCTAGCACATGCCGCAGTGTACGTATTATGACGTATAGCTGCGTGCAATATAAAACTAGAAATCTCTCCGTTTCGATTTTCGACACGCGTGTGTTGTTGAAAAAGTTTTGTAACTGTCACCAAAACTCATACGTTTGTGTTAATTAAATATTTGTTGGCAGCAAATAAAGTACCTATGAAAAACCGTACGCTGTGGATATTGTATGCGTAAAGAATTTAAATTTAAACTACGTCTTACTCGAATGGGGTAATATGATACTAAAAATTGTAGCCAAATAACATTTAATACGTTTTTATTTCGTTTTTCTTGAATAATTAAACTATTTTTTTACATTAATAACGAAAAAAGTGCATTAATTTAATGCTCAATAAACGTTGAATAATATTATTGGTAAAGTTTTTATATTAGTAGTATAAGTAGGTTTTAATAATAATTTATATACACACCTAGATCATATACGTATAGGTAATTAAAATTATTTTATTTGCATTTTTTAGGCATTTTGAAAAAAAATGTCAATTTTATTTACATTTTTTAGAAAATGCGTTAGACCTAAAATATAATTCGGTAGGTATTGAGAAAGTTATTTTACCGTACCTACTAGGCTTAAGTTGGATATACGTCGTAGTTCTTAGTTAATTGTTAAAATTATAAACGATGTAAGTTTACAGAACGCGAACCGATAAGTTAGTAGTTTTTTCCGTAAAAAATAAATAATTGAACGAATTTTTCGAATTCTACTTTTATTTGCCTCCGAATAACTCCCGTTAATACTATCAGCTCGCAGAAAATTTTAAATTTTTTTCTCTTTTCCAAGGAGTTGTTTAAAAATGAGTTTTTTTTATATCCATTTGTTAAAATGGATGAAAATTTTATGTTCCGTAACAGGTATCTTATAATAATAATAACAATTGTAAAAACAGCGTGGAAGAAAGATTTCCGTTTTATGTGTTAACGTTAGGTGCAGTGTTAGTACAAAGCATATAATCTCACTTGGGTCAATTTCAGAATTAATTGCCATCATAAAATAACGAATATTGTCATGAAAATGTACATTGCACAGCGTAGCATCAGTCTTTAGAAAGTAAATAATGCCCTACAAAGACCAATAACTTTTAAAAAACAAAACTACCTTAGTTCAAATTAATACTTAGGAACTGCTATCGTTTATTTTGACAACATAATTTGTTACCCGTGCAATTAGTACATTGAGAACATCTCAATAAGATTTTAGGTTTCTGCGTAGTCAATCATAAATCATGACCCCTATACGTAAACTCAAGGTAAACTAATTTTTAACCGTAGGTATTCAAAAGATGTTTAAACATACCTACTTTAAAATAGTTAACTTATAATAACAAGTTTTGTTGAAAAATATTTTTAAATCTAATAAGAACCAGAGTAAAAACATTTAATTTTAACTACAATTTTATTTTTAATCAAGTTTTAATCAAAATCATTGAAGAAGCAGGATACCGTTAAAAATGTTTTTGTGCACAGAATTTTGTCAAAAAAAAAAAAAAAAATGAAAGTTTTCATTATTTATAATATATTATACTATATGTTTAATTGCAGTTTAAAAGTCGTAAAACATTTATGGGTTTGAGGCTTCGTCCAAGCATTCTATTAAAAGTTACAACAGTTAAAAATGTCTAGATACTTACAAGTAGTAAGTATACAAGTTCGGTTAGTTTGAAGGTTTAAAATGATTTTTTCATGGTTACGCCATTGTTATTAGTTATGTGACCAACATAATACGTAACATTTTAACATTTTATTATTTATTGATTATACTATTTACACCATCTATATCTCAGTATAATTAAATCATTTTATTGACATTCTCATAAAATATTTTTTTCATTTCCTCCAATCACTCATAAAAAAATTAAAAATTGTGAATATGCTATGTGGCGACAACCTTGGTTACAGTTGTCCTCGTTTTAAAAAATTACTTTTTTCGAATGAACCCGATGTCACTATTTACAATCTACATGGATCATCAATTCAGGAATTAATATTATTTTTGTCCCTCGTAAAATTATTTGTTCTATATGAAAATTTTTGTCTGTTTAATATTTCACTAATAACTCTCAACGCCTATATTATTACACGTTATATAAACCATTATAACACACTTTGATAGCGATTAACGTTCACGCGAATTTAATCATTTTTTTACAATAAAAAATATAAATCCCGTATTATAGTACTTCTGAAAAGTCGTAGTTTTACTGCTATAGTAAATATGTTTTATGTCATTGGTAACGTCTCTCTAAACACTTAACGCATTAAATATGACAATTCGCTATTTAGTAACTATCTGTATATCGTGTGTTCTAGATGAAGTTATTGCAATATAAAGCGATTATATAATACGGTTATGTTTAATGTTCATATAAGGTCAAAAAAAATATACATGTATACATAAGTGAATTATAATACGAGCACAAAAATATGTTTTTAAAATTCGTCTCTTATTTCGCGTAGTTTTTTATCCGAATCAAAAGAAAATACTAACAATTTGGAGTATGATTTAAATAAATAACATTCGTAACCCGTCCATTCGCCCGATCTACTACTCGAAGAAGTAAAGGTTATCTTAGATAATCTTTGTACACTTTTTTTTTTATTATTTTTATTGATCTTAATACAACCCGGCCATAAGTAACAATAATTACAATTTAACAGTAATATTCAAGTTTGATACATTGGAGATAGAAAAGTAAGGTGATAATTTTATTGTTATTTATAGTTATGCGATAGTTACAATATTTACAGATATACTAACTGAATAGAATTTTAGCAAACAAAGAGTGAGATGATATAGTTTTTCGTTTTAATTCAAAATCTATAATTCTTATGTCTGGTCGATTATTGTTTTAAAAAGAGTATACCCACAGTCATGAATATTTAGAAAATTCTAAACACTTCTTTCGAGACATTTCCTATAGGTATTCTGACAAATGTCATATCAATACAAGGTCATTAGACTAAGCAGAATCCGGGTGTTATAACTACATTTTGAGACACACGCTTTTCGAATATGTTATGACCTAGTCCCTAGAAACGTGTACACGGAATTCTTAGACACACAATTATTATAGGATATCGTTCGGTCACTGTCATCTTGGCGACGCACGTATTTACGTTAATAATTTCCCTTTCAAGAGAAGTGCAAATTTCTATCAAAATGTCACTTGTTAAGACACACGTTTCGGGTTGTATAAACTTAAATAGTAAATATAGACACAACTCTGGCGAACTCAGCAACCTCCAAAATTCGAACCTAAGACTCAAATTTGTAATCATAAATTGTTAAGCGTCTTTGAGCAACGAAAAACTTGTAGTTTGGTGCCCAGTTTCCACGCTTGCATTCATACAATGTTTCGGACTCTATGAATATCAATGACAAATTACTATTTAAGTACCCAAGTGTAACGACAACTAGTGCCCAATGCAAAGTAGATTTTGTAAAATGTTTACAGTAAGAATCAGGACATAACAAATACACCTACCAGGCCTTGGTTCAAAATATGCTAAATATCCACTACCTATTAGCATGACAATAGTGAAGGGACAGACATTTTTCTAAAACTACATACATTCTTAAGTGGGCCCTGATTGCTGCACGCAATCGAATTAGATGGGAATCGAATAAAAATGCAAATTTTTTGCATTTAAGGACTGTTACTTGGACCGAAGTTATTATCGTCTAACATCTTTTTAAAGCATTTTCTTTTTATATTCCACATAAAGAGAAGAATTTTAAAAATTTGAATTCTAATTTTTTTTTTTTTTTTTACACGCTTTAAGTTTCGACTTCTATATTGAATTCAAAAACACAACCAGTAACTTATTACAAACAACGCCTTTGACTATATAAAATATGAGATGTTTAAAAATGAATTTTCGGGTCGATTTATAGAACAATTATTATTAGTACGGGATTATAATATTATACAGCAATACGCCCACAAAGGTATTATGTTATGGTATTTAAATTTCTGTTCAAGAATAACAAATAATTTTTTTTTGTTTTTTTGCTGTTCAAAAAGGTACGAAAAATATCCGTTCTGGTGACAACGTCTATACCCTACTTCTATAAATAAAAGGATTACTAATAATCACAGCTGGGCAGTACGTGTGTAAAATACTGTTATATATTTTAAAAATATTCCTGGACTTGACGTCCCATAAATCACGTAGTGTGTCATCTTTTTTCCATTTCGGAGGGTATGAAAATTCCTTATAACGCGTTATACATTTATTTCATTAAATAGACATTAAAACGATTTTTTACCTTTCATATAAAAAAAAATATTTTCAAGCCATTATGTATATGTGACGGGAAATATCCTTCAAATACCTCCTGTATACCGTAAAATGAGGATACTTTGCACCAATTTGTATGTTTTTTTAAACTAAACACTGTGACTTTATTAATATTGTGATACAAATATACAACTGATATCATAAGATAAGTAAGAATAATAAAATTTTTTGAGAGTTTTCAGTTTTTATTTATTTTAAGTTTTTTAATAAACAGTGGTTGGTGCAAAATTGTATGCGATTTTGGGTTACTTTGCACCATTGACGAAAATCCATTAGAATCGCATAAATATTTAATCATGGTGCAAAGTAGGTGTACTACTATCAGTGTCATCTTAAGGCCGTCACAAGGTTATATTTGAAAAAATAAAAACTAAATAAAGAGAACTATTATGAGTGTAAAGATATGTATGAATTTTACCAATTTTATTGTTTTTAGCACATTTTGTTGAATTTTTTTTGGTTATAATTACTAAGGCGTAAAATTAAACTCAAATCATGGTACTAATATAAAAAAATTATTAAAACCCTAGATAATTTTGTCAGGAACAAGATAGTTCAGAGAATTTTGACGTTCAATAAAATTTTTGCGAGTTAGATAAGTCAAAAACGAAAATATTTTTGGTAAAAAAGTATTTCGATTTTTGTCCAGTGGCCGTCGTGGTGGCGTTCTTCATCTGCTGGGCACCGTTCCACGCTCAGCGGCTGATCGCCATATTCTGGTCCAGCCACGCGTCGTCCGGCGAAGCTGAAGTCGAGGACATACCGTTCCTGCACCAGCTGTACGGCATCTCCACTTACGTGTCCGGCGTGCTCTACTACGTGTCCACCACCATCAACCCCATTTTGTACCACATCATGTCGCTGAAATTTCGAGCGGCCTTCAAGGTATGTAAATCCATCTCGGGCCAGGCCAGACCGACCGTTTAGGCAGCGCTCGTAAATCGGGGACAGGGCCGGGGGGACATCTCCCCTTCGTCCGTCGCAATATTTTAGCGCTATCGACACGTCATAGTTTGGCCAAAAGAAAAATTTCAAATTTAGACATTTTTACGAAATTCCTGTCGAACATTTCCGGTTTTAATATTTTGTCATTCTCCCGTTACAGCTTAGATTCGATAAAAGAGCCGTCATTCGCAGATACCATATCCAGATACGTATCCTACTCGTTGAATAAAGTTCCTGACCACGTATTTACGGGTTATTACTTATTATAATGTATTATATTATACTCTTCGACCACGAGTTATTAGTTATTATTACGTATTCACAAGTAAATACAAACGATTTTACTCGGAATAGTATTGTGCGTAATGTGTATAAAAAAAAGTTGAAATTTCCGAAATTTCTCAAAAACAAAATTTATGCGATTTCACAACACTATTTAACGCGCCCCAAAACTAGTTGAATAGAGCCCACCTATGTTGTATTATAATTATAAGGAAACGGGAACTGGTGATGTGGAATGTTGTGATGATGTACAGTGGCTGTATACATATTTGGCTGATAAGACCTTTTCACAAATGTTTCGGGACGTTAATCGTTGTTTTGAGAAGAGAAATCCTGTATATATATACTCGTACGTTGTATTTTTCCGATTCAAGCCCCACGTTTAGGCCAAACGGTTCGGTGCGTGGCATAAGCGACCGGTGAAATCTTCGTCTCGGAGTAAAAACATCCCGGGAAATCATTTTCACCGCCGGGCCTTAGTGAAAAACCTACGGGTAGTACAGCATGCGAGGATTAAAGTGAAAGGTCTAATGGCGCCTTTATCTTATAAAACTTTGCGGAAATTCCACTAAACATTTTCCTCACGTCTAGTAATACTATAACCGATTGAATGCTCACAACATTTAGTTGAGAATCCGGTCTGTTCGTTCCGTCACATTGCCAATACAAACAAGGAATAATAACGATAGCAAAGTGAAGTATCGATAAAGACAAGATAATAACGTTGAGAAACAAAGATCTGATGTAAGTAAAAACGGACGTAGTGAAAAATGTCTAGTAGGTACATAAACAGATGGATTAAAATAAAAGAGATTTTTGGAACGTAAAATGGCCGCTTTTCGTGAAAAACTTAACATTATTTTTAAACGTTTTAAAGTATAGTTAGTATAAATAAGTACTGAGTTCCACGTTTATTTCCTTCTCTAAAAACTCTGAAACTCGTTCAACAGACTTGGCGAAATGTACTCATCAAAGTTCTAATACACGAAAGATTTTACTCGTAGTCACTTCTTAAATACTTCTACGTGTCTTATGGCGTCCCCACTTCTATCGGTAAACGTATGATTGTGACCTGATTGAACAACTGCTATGTATGATCTTTTTGTTGTTCTTACAACAGCCGAACAGTTTATTTTTGTATTTATTTTATTCTGTTTGTACGCTGTCCAAAATATGTTTTCTTTTAATTTAGTTGAACCAAAGAGTTTCCTACGGTACAGTTTAATTATAAGTTACAACAATGTTCTCTTGTATAATTTCTTCTGGCTTATTCGATAACATTAAGTTAAATTCCAAACCACTGTATAGAAATTATTGTATAATACCCAAAACATTCTGGAGTGCACGTCTGCAGAATTCACGCTCAATATAATATTTTAAATCACAAAAGCCATTCACACAATTATTTTTTGTTATTATGATGGATTTAAAAATATATTCGGTAATTCATCAGTAGTTACACAGTGTTTATAATAATATACTTTCCACAACAACAAAATAACATTTTTCAAAGTGGGTCACTGAAAATAATAATGTAGCGTGTGATTAAAATATAATTATGTATATTCGAAAAAACTGAAATGAAATAAACAGAAGACACCGCAATAAATAATTTTTTTTATTTCAAATGTCGATTTTAATGGTAACAAGTACACGTTTGTGTAAGTAAGCCCTCGCCACTTTCTCCGGGATCGAACATTTGGAACAGAGAAAAGAGGACAGATCTATTTTATGTTATTTATTTAATATAATATAAATGTACTTATGATTACCTAAATAGTTTTCTGATTTTTGTCGTTTACATTCGATTTTGCTCTATCGGGACTCGGCTTTGTTCCGAACGATATTAAAAATTAATAATTTGATTCTCGCCCATTCTCCGGAGTAAAATGATCATTTCACTGAAAACGTAACAGCTCACAACCTTGCAACGATGTAAATAATTATTTGTAGTACGGCTGCATTATTGTTCGACGAAACGTGTCTAAAGCCCATCAGTTCACATCGCATACAACGCATCGCTTCGATGTTTACCTGTGTATTCCAATTATTAAAATATTGAACAAATTACTCGATTCATACATTTGACCATCGAGTGGCTCGTTTGGTTTTTAATAATTCACTTCACATCGACGCAGGTACGCGCTGTAAACAAGATTCTAATTATCATTTTATGATGTTATGTTTTGGGAGGTTTGTTTAAATCATTATACGCCTACCGTATCGCCGATGATTTCCAAAAAAAAATATTAACGTCCCTCTAAAAATATTAAGCCATCGCTTCACGCAAACTCTTGAATTCACTGTAGAATCAATTTTTCTGTTTTTAAATTATTTCGTCTCGTTATATTTTAGTCACGCGAATCAAATCGACATTGGATTTTAGTTTTTCGCACAAAATTTAACCTCCAATCTGATCACCGGAATATTATAGTTTTGCGAATAAATATGGTCCAACGCTATTCGTCTTCGGCTCCTGACGCGTGTGATGATAAAATGTAATTTTCATGAAGTTTATGAACCCTAGTAATTTGTACATCTCATTGTGCCGTAACGGCAAATCACGGTGTTAATATATTTGTATCCCATCATTTTTTTTTTTGCATAAACGGTTCGGTCGAGTATACACCTACAGCTGTTAATACTAAGGTTTACGATGACCCAAAAAAATATTTTAAAAATGTTTGATTTTTTTTTTTAGTCAGTACAATACATGGAAATTTTACATTTTTAAGTTCTTTTTCACTAGCATAATTCTTGTAATTAGAAGTCCGTAACTTTAAAATGTACAATCTATACGTATTGTTGGCCAATGTTTAAAAATCAATTTTTTTATAACATACATATTATATTATAATACGCATTTACCGATATAATAATATTACTAGCTGGTACTTTTTTGTAACTATCATTTACGCTGTAGACAACCTGCGCAAACAATTTAAATAAAAATAAATCCGTCAAACCAGACTGCTACGGGTAGATGTTATTTCTCAAAAAATAATTTATGACGAAAAAAAATCGTAATGCAAAATATCTAACAATGAAAACATTAGAAGTTTTACGAAATTTTTTCGTTAAAAGTCATTTTCTTCGTAATTCACGTCCCTTTGAAGTTTACCACGAATAAAATACGAAATAAATTAAAAACGAAAATATCTTTTTTGAAAACGTAATAATTTATGTCAAGAATGTTTCCTGGAAACCGTAAGGAGGAAAGTAATAAGACGTTAATAGTATGCGTGGAATGTTAAGCAAATGGCGTTTAATTATAAAACTTTTTTTTAGACTATGCAGAACTCATAAAGATAAGTATTTTATTTTTTCTTGTACCTACTCTGTCGATTTCTACATTGTACACCACTTAAACTTACGAATATAATACTATTTTTTAAAACAGTTCAAAACCATTTTATAAAAACGAACGGAGAAACGAGCATATAGTTTATTCGGGGTTTTTTTTTTTTTTTAGAATTTAATACGAGTGCAACACGATTTTGTGGACTTGGAATGATAAAAATAGTATGCGCATCAACGAATTCACCTATCGAAAATCCGTCGAATATGTGACTGCTATATAAAGTTAGTGTTACTTGTATAAACACTTAAAATCGGATTGATATTCTCTTAAAGACTATTTTCGTTTAAATTCCTAACACTGCATAAAACTATAGTTTGTATTAATAATTTTTTATAGGTTTTTTTATACCGTTGAAAAAACTCATCACTTGTGTTTCACTACTTTAGCTCGACCACGATTGCGTTATGTGTACCTACATATTTGCTCGTAGTTAAACACGTTTTCTTTTCAATTTTTCATTTTGAATAACGCAGAGTAATACTATGATAGGTACCCAATATTTTTCTCCTCTTGGATCCAAGCAATTGCAAACAATTTACACCCTGTTGATTGAACGTTGTTGTGTATTTTGACATCTAAGTAATTTGTCACCGACCTTCCTTAGCTGTGCCAACCCGGATAATATTATATTATTTAACCACACAAAACACTCCTGTATACGTGACACGTGCGCAATAAACGCTTTACATCGGATCGTTTTTGGTGACCATTTTTAGAGTGTTGCGAGATTCGCGTATAAAGTTTATGGATAAAATCGATAAGTTTGTACAATATTTCGGTGAGTTGTACTTGTACATATGAAATTAAAAAAAAAAGTATAGCGATTGGGCAGACAGCTTCTTGGAGTAGGACGCAGTTTTGGGTGGGTCACATGTTTGATGTTTATGAAAAATGTTGTGTTAGTAATTGACTGGTGACAAAAATTACGATTCTGAAAGAGCTCTGTGAGCACCGACTCAACTAGTTAAAAATTTAAAATTTTTCTTGATTTTACTTTTTTTTTTTTTAACTTTTATAATGAACATTTAAATTCATCCATTCTACTAACGTGTTTGAGTGATTGGGATTCGATCAATTACTGTTGCACACGGTTAGTTTTAACCGTGCTAATGACGTGGGAAAATTTCAAGTAAATTGGAGAATTTATGAGAAATCATTAATTTTTATTTTTAAATCATAAAACCAAACCATTTCAAACAAAGTACAATTTTATAAATTATTTTTATTATTATTTTTTTTTTTTTTTTTGTGGTATCCATACGACGCTAAAAAATGATCGCAGAAAAATAAAACAAGACATCATTGTAAATATTATACATTTCACGTTGTGCTCAGAATCCAAAAACGATTACTATTACACATTTATTTGGACTTTTTCACGTTTTTACATTTGTATTATACATTTATTTTTCAATTTAGAAAGCGTGTACTGTAATATGGTTTATGTTTAACAAATATTTATAAATAGGTAGATGCTTATGATTGGAGAACCTAGAATAACAAAAATATTAATACCTATATTTAAAATAATTAGTTATTTTGGAGAATAAAAATTATGTGTGGTTAAAAATGTATTTTTATCAATTTTCGTTGAATTTTGACGTGCTTCTACAGCATATATATATATATATATATATATATATATATTTATAATTGTTTAAAATTATCCGTTAGTGAAAACTTATACTTTATATTTTTCAGATTCTGGGCGTATAGTTATATTATTCGTCGTATAATTATTTGGCGTGTAGAATACTGATCGTATAGGAAAAAATGTATGAATTTTACACAGACAATTAATTTTATTTATCGACTTCTTCTACTTGAACTGTATATTTTATTACGAACGCAAGTGCGATTTGAGAACTCTTTAAAATCTATAAGAATTGATTTATGGTTTATACCACTTGAAAAATTTTTGATAACTTTTTTGATAACTTAAAGAAAACACGTGTTTTTAAAGTATTAACGGTCAGATTATCACGTAAAACGTGCAGGGCTAATCTACTAATTCGGTCGAAAACATGAACTTCTATATTTAAAGAACACTATAGCTACATAATATAATTTGATTGAACATTAGAAAAGCGTACGTATATTACGAAAAAAAAAAAACAAAACAAAACATTATAAGAGAAAGAAACTAATGTCAGATTTAATGCGATGAAGTGTTTCAAGAATATACTGGAAAAATAAAATAAATGTAAGACAAAAGATAAAGTGATTTTTTATGATAGGCCTAGTCTAGACTGTCTAGTTTACGAAAAGTAGCACAAAGGAGCATTACACGTTCTCGTGGAGAATAATGTGGCAAGTACGATTGGATATACAATCGGGATAGGATTTCACAAGATTTAAAATACAATAAGAATGAGCTGATTGAAGATATTGTGTGTTATAAGGCATGAAAATAATATAGAACAAAAGAACTCGGTGTTATTATTAAATATAATATAAAACAACAACGTATAAAGTGCAGACAGCAACAACCATTATACTAAATAATATTTTATAACATACTATATTTATTTATTTATTTATTTTACTTTAATAAAAAAAAAAACAGAATAATTAATAAAGTACACATGTATATAATCTGTAAACATAAACGATTACAAACTAGTATAGAGGGACTTAATAATATTTGTCCATGTACAGTGTAACACTGCAGTGACTGTTTTGTCAAATCAAAATCAACCGAAACACGAAAATATTAAAACAATTATTTTTTTGGAAATTTACGACGGACGTAAATCTCCATTTTGGACATTTTATTTTGGAAATTTCCACTTTTGTCACTAGGTGTCAATCGTGGTGTCAATTTATATTTTAAAAACGATTAATGGATCACACGAAAAAAAAAAAAAAAATTCCACCAGAGCGCGTTCTATATCTATTTTATTTCTATAGCGGTAGGCCATCTAAGTAGGGAATCTTCACAAATAATAATTAATCAACTGTTTATTTGAAAGACGATTACGATTCAGAATATTATGCAGCAATACCCGTGTAATACTGACGTTGAGTTTTTTTTTTTTTGGAATTTTGATTGTTAAAAAAAAAAATTCGTGAAACTAAATTTTCCACAACGAGGTCGATTTAAACCCTAATAACTTATATAAAAAAAAAATTTGATTTTAAAAATTGGCCAACGACAGTATCAAGCGATGTGTGCGTAATAGATTGTACACATCTGAAGTTACAGAATTTAAACAACGTAGTAGGAATAAGAGAACTGTATTGAAATTTCGATCTTTAAGCTTGTTTAACCGTCTAAAAAATGAATGGAAATTTTTTTTTTTTAAATATTTTTGCAGATCGTAAGCTGAGCACTTAGCACTGACTATATATAACCCGTTTAGGCAAAAAAAAAAATGATGGACGATTTTTTATATGAGTACAGAAATCCCGAAAATAGTAGTTCAGTCTGTCTAGATAAGATAAAAAAAAATTATTATTGGCCAGACAGTTAAATAATTAAATTATAATAATTATATTAAATTAATAAATTAATTAAATAATTCATCTGTAGACGATTTCGCGTTATTATCTGCCGGTGCACCTACGTGCGATGTTAACAGAGAAACAGTGTTTTTTGTTTTGCACCGACAGGAAACGGTGTTACGGTGTTGCAGCGGCGGCGGCGGCGGCGGACGACGGACCGCTGGCGGCGGCGAATGGCGTCGGCGGCAGCGGCCGCAATGGAAACGGCGGCGGCACGGCGACTCGCCCGTTGATGCGGCCGACGGCCGGCGGCGGCAAGAGTACAGACGCGTGTCCGGTCGAACCTCGTCGTCCGTCGAACTCGCAGCCGCCGCCGACAGCGGCGTCCACGGCGGCGGACAAGCGGATCGTCGTCGCGGCCGTTTGTCCGCCGTCGGGTTGACCGACTGTTGGCGGCTGACGTTGACGGGACGGTCCGGCGGCGGCGGCGGCGGAACCACAACCGCCGCCGACTGCCGGAGGTCGAGTTCCGCGCACCGCGAAATGAGCACCGGGAGTACCGCCGCGGGAGGAGGCGACGAGGACGACGGCGGCGGCGGCGGCGGCGATTCGATCACGCCGCCGGCGCAACACTTCCGGCGTCCGGCGCCCGTGCAGCCGGCCGCGCTGAGCAGCAACTGGACGATGATCAGCAACAGCAGCCTGAGGGACGTGGACGGCGAAGATCTGCGCGACGAGCTGGTCGGCTACGCGGACGCGGCCGACTGTTGCGGTCGCAGCGCGAGCGCGGTCGGTGCCGAGCGCGTCGCCGAGGAGTACTATTGAAGGGATTCACCGGTTTCCGCCGAGGGTACACGCTGCGGTGGCGTGGCGAAACGGGATTTTTGAGGAGGGCGCGTGTAACACCGCGTGGGTGGTGTAAACGTCAAGGATAAAATATGTTACACGTTTTAAAAGAGCGACGGTACAAAATCGGTGTTGTATTCACCGAAAAATTTATGGCAGATCCAGACATTAATTCGAAACCAATCGTATTTAAAGTCAATATCTTCGCGATTATCTAAAAACTGAAGTGACATTACATTACATTAAAATTTGTAAACTTTTCTCGACATGTTTTTAAACTCATGTGGGCAATGACCGATGCGATTTCGCGATCTATCTGAAAAATCAATGCGTATAGTTAATTTCAACGTAACCCGTATAATATAGTTGTACGTTAAAATCGCTAAAACACGTTATTTTATGTAGATATTGTAGCTAACGGAATATTGTAGTTGGTTGTCGCTTCTAAGAAAACCATTAAACTGTTTTTCGATACAAAAAATTATCTCTGTCCATATCGTCAGATTAATTTTAAAAACCGTTTTAAATTTCATTTTGAATACTTTACGTATACGAAAATCTCTGTGCCTTGAAGATCGAAAAATAAAAGCTCTGCGCAAGTGATCACTGCGCGGTAGCAGGTATCTGCTAGCGCAGGCGATGATAGAGCTGTTTCTGCCTCCTCTTCTTCAATAATAACTATGTTCTATTTTTATATGCTTGTCGTAAACATGTTAATACAAATAACATGGATGAGTTGTCGCATAGACATCACAATATTAACATTGTTAACATATGGGTCTATGGGTGAGAACAGAAGTCAAAACCCCAGAATATTTTACGATACATTAAAAACCTGTAAAACAATTATATTTTAGTACAAAATCTTTTATTTTTTTAACAACGAAGCCGCCACATGTTATGTATTAGAGAACATAAAATATTAATATTTTAGTTTTAATTAATGAGTACCTACCTTGTATCTACCTATATAATAATATTGTTAAATCGGCTTTAAAAAAAAAAAAAAAAGTGTAATAACTCGAAAGGTATTGTATATTATGTGTCAACGAATAAATTCTTATTTTTTTTTTTGTCAATCAGTAAACGCACCATTTGAATAAAACATTGTTATCTTTACACTATAACTAGACATACCTAATTATGTTTTTGTAAAACTCGTAGTACATTTTTCAGACTTATATTTATGGACAAAATGACTGTTTATTTTATTTTTGTAATATACTTTGTTGCATTATTTATAATATATATATATACACGCTATAAGAGACCTGTGTGCCAAATTTCACGTTTCTACCTATCCGGAAGGTGCTTTATAATTTTGACGACGAGTGATTGAGAAAATGAAAACTCTGATGGGGGTACTCTTCTTTTTTTTTTTTAAACGGCTAAATTCTAAGAGTTCAACGCACAGTCTCCTGACCAACTCGGACTCGACAAACGTGCGAAATTTCAAAAGCTTGTTTCGAGAGATTGGAAAAACCGGGCGAAAAAGATCCCCGGCTAGCATCGCTAGAACTCGACCCGACCTCGAACTGCCGATGCGTTCGGGTTGGGTAAGCCCCGCGGCTTTAAGAGGATATTTTTTATAATTTTTTTTTTTTAATCTAAATCTTCGACAGAAATATTATTGAATGTGTAAAAAAAAAAAAGCGTATAAGGTACCCAATAGAGGAGTCCAACAACGTTTCATCATCAGCCGTGACAAAAACTATTCGTTTCGCCCCACGGCTAAACGCGCCCCCAGTCAACCTTCTACGTACGCCACTGGTTTATTCGATCAGATTCTATACATTCATAATAATATTGTAAAACCAATAATTATCGGTCACCCCTTAAAAATTGAAAAACAGTGGGAAAATCTCAAATCGGCATCAGCCGAACACACGACACTACATCATCAGACGGGAAAAACTACAGCGCTTATCACAGAAACAGACCGTCATAAATAATAATAATAATATTATCTATACCGTGAACCCGTAGAATGTAGATAAAACTGTTGACCATTACGACAAAACCGTCCGGAAATATTTTGTCTCGAAGGGTTTTTTTTCGCCATTCCGCATTAATCGTCGTTTCATTTTGTCGTGACACCCGCGGACATGGTCGATTACGGCGAGTTCGACTTCCCCGCCGAGTTGTGCCGTTCGCCCAGCCCGCTGATAGCCATCGCCGGCCTGGACACCGTCAACAACGCCGTGCACGGGTCCATCTGGGACGCTTTTCACAGCCCCGTCGGCCGCGACAGCCGGGCCGTCCTAAACTTCTTCCATCTCACGTCCGAGTACAAATTTCCGCCGCTCGGCGAGAAGGTAAACGGCCAATGATGGTTTAAATCGCGCCGACCGTGGATTTCTCAAACCGTTAGATTAGTTTTACGCGAATCTATACGCGAATTGACGTGATCAACTGGATTAACCTACTTGTTTCAATCGTTACAATGTTTGAGTTAAACACCAAGTTAATACCCGTAGACAATATATTTTTACACGGATGTGTACCTAATAAATTCGTATAACACGTTTATTTTGGAGAAAACATACCGACGATTTGAGTAGGTACTTGCGCGTTTCGTGTCATGAGCCATCTCCGAACTCTCGTGTAGATCTAATCTCTGGTGCACAGTGTACTATGTCGTTGTGACGGTGGCCGTCAGTTACGTCAGTCCTACGCGGTCAGTAGTCAGTGCTGTGGCACAAAAGTTAAATACCTATACTGAGTGATGTCGGTTAGCATAATTAAATGCTCTAATTAAGTACAAACGGTTGACAACATCGATTTTATTTAAAAATTGCTTGGTTACGATTTTCCCGTTTGGATTTAGGAAAATATCGTACTAAATTTATAGACTCGTCGTCATAATTGTACATTTTTAAGTTACAAGGGTAATCAGTTTTTTTATTGAACTCCGATTTTCTCTGGATGATGTAATAGTTTGTTTTTCTCTTTTAACGCACGGGTGCAGTACAAAAAGAACAGTAAATTTAAGTGTATACTTATTACCAATTTTTTGTTTTACCGAAACATGTTTGTTTAGCGTGTGATGCCATACGTCCCAAAAGGAATCCTGAAAAGAAATTGGATTGAAAAACATATCTACTACGACCCTGCCGTGGTTGTCATCTTCTACGACTGTGATTGGGATGACGAGTCGTGGAATGAAAAAATCAGCGAGTGTTCGTCCAGAGTCCAATCAATTAGGTCTTTACTGATTTTGTTAACACTGTTTAGTCTGCTGTTTTAATAACATTTATAAAATAAATAATGCATTTTTATATAATAAAATATTAAACATACCTATAATACATATAATAGATTGTCTCTGGGTGGAAGAAAATCAAGAATCGTTGTGGTTTTAATTCAAAAACGAATGCCAGTCCCAGCTGCAGATGACACCATAACTACCGAGAGAGCAGCATCACTATGTGAAGCTTGTACTTTAAATCCTAAAGCGTTATTTATCCTTCCGATTGTTGACAATATACATGGCTATGCTATTAGGTAGGTACCTTATATTATTATCGAATTATTATACATCAGGCGAAACACCGTAGTACAATTTTATACCTGTTATAATAATTTTCATAACACACAGACTAGAAAATGCATTCTACGATTTAGCACAAAACTACTATCAACAACAAATTAGAGCAGTGAAATCAAAATTGGAAAATTTAAGCAAAACTAGTCACCAATACCTTATTGTTCGATACTCTTTCAAAATTGGATTTTATAATGAGCTTAAGCAAGACCACCATAACGCCCATAAGTGAGTATGTTTTGTTTGTTTTGAATTTGAGTTTTTTGATTGTAATATCTATTCGTGGTTATATTTAGGCACTACCATCAGTGTTATATGTCTTTATTAGAAATACGCACGTTTGACACTAACATCTATGAAGTAAAAATCGTAGCTGCATATATAGTATACAAAATTAGCCGATTGTTGTTCGGAATGAAAAGGGCTCGAGACGCCCTAACTCAATTCAATTCTCACGTAAACGTGTTTAAATCGATGATTGGACCACCAGAATTGATGTTTGAGCACTATGCATGGTTATCAAAACAGTAAGTATTGGTAACAGTTTCTTCTACTATTTTTTTTTTTTTGTCCTCATTAATGTTCCAAAATTAAATGAAAAGTAGTAAACACTTTTCACATTGTTAAATTTTTACAGATTTTCCATGTTTGCTTCATTGTTTGATGAAACCACTGCTGATAGTAACTCTGCCACTCAAGCATTAAATCCCGGATTTTTTTTTAAAGAAGCTGCAGACTATGCCAAAAAGAGAAAACTAAGTGCCATTGAAATTTGTCAGGTAAATTTAAATAAATACATACTCTAGGTCTAGAGTATAGATTTGTACAAGTACACATACGTTTAAGAGTTACAGGTGTGACCCCATAATGCGACTTAAAAAAATTTAGTTACTATAAATTGTAATACGTCCTAACTGCATGAAAACCATTCCAAATTTAAAATAAAATTAGTTTGTGTATTTTGTTAAAATGTATTTTATAACAATAACTTTCTATCTACTTACCTACCAAAAACTAGAACATGAACCAACATGTATGGTTATGAAACACACTTATACACTCAGCAGGATTTATATTTTTTGAAGTATTTATTTTAGTACTTTCTTTAGGATGTAAATTTGTACCCGGCAAGCAATCCATTGAATAGATGGAACTGTGTGGAATTCTATGGCCAAAGACCATGGCGATTAATGAGAACCTACAACAATGTAGAATACGACAATTTAGAATCGGATGGCATTCAAGCTTTACAGTATTTTGAAAATTCGGTTGATCATTCGGTGAGTATATTATATCAATGAGTAACTTAGAGAAAACTATTTCATACTTGGATTTTTTTTATTCATTCTACAGAAATCAATCATCAGCCTTCTAGGAAATGCAATGAAACAATTCAAAAATTACAAGTGCCCTAGAATGAGAAATTTACTTGGTAAAAAGTAGTCCGTTTTTTAATTTTTGTCATCCAAACGGCAAAACTTAATTACTCACATCAAACACTAAATTATTTTTCTTTGTTTAAACAGTTAAATGTACTATACTTGTATTGCTTAATTTTACTCCATTACTAAAACTAAGTTTGAAGTAATGTTTTCTAAAAACTAACAACTTTAAATTTTTTCTATTCTAGCAGTTCAGATGGCTGACGAATACTACAATTCAAAGGATTATAACAAAGCTTTAACGTGAGTTGTGTCTTAACTTATTTAGTTAGTAAATTTACATGATTAATTTTACCGAGTTATAATATAGATTATGGAGTCACATGTTGTGGGATTATCGAGATGAAGGCTGGAACAAAATTGCCCATGAGTTAGTAAACAAATGTCTAAAATGTGCTTATTTGACAGCAAGTGTTCAAAATTATGTTGAATTAAATTTAGAAGCTCTTAAGTATTACAAAAATGCTGACCTCCAAAAAGCATTGAATAACATTGGTTCAATTATACAAGTAAATAAAACTGTTTTTATTTCATCAGCTAGTGTTAAAAAAAATAACAATCGATTAAATGATTTTTAGAGACTAATACCAGAACCAGAACATATGCTAAATGATTATGAAAAAAATGTTGCCTTAGAAGTTTGGAAAAAATGTGATGCTTTAAGATCAAAGTCTGTTTTGGAAGTTGACATGTCTGTTACAAATTCTACAATCGATACCAAAGTGCTTCTTAAAGAAGTTTCGTGTGATGGAGTAGAATTTGATGTATTTTTGAAGTAATTAAACTTTATTCATAGTTAGTGATCTTAGTCATAAACTATAACTCAATCCAATGTTTAACTTTTTGCTTTAGGGCAAATTTTCCTGTGTTGGTGCAATTTTCAAAACTCACAGCTTGTGTTACTTGTATTGACAATACTTATGATATTTTGGTTTGTGGAGATAGCAGTAAACTTATTTATGGAGAGTCAAAAACTTACAAATATACCTGCAAATTTGTGCCTTCGTCAAACGATGTCGGGAAAGAAATCACTGTGAGTATTGACATGGGCCCAGTACCCCCTTTTTACCATATGTTACACCCACTTAAATAGGAAAGTATTGAAGTTTAGCAATCAGTTAGTTAAGTGGTGGCTCAGTGATTTACTCAATATATTTTTTAACTAAATTTCTAAATACTTTCCTAACTGCTTACTTGTGGCCGCATCAGTATGACATTATTATAGAGCATAGTTTATTGTCAGATGTTTATAATTAATACAGTAATTCTGGTAAGAATAAGTAAATTTTAAAACTTAGTTTGTTTTATTATTTTTCAGGTAAATTCTGTTCAACTTCAATTAGGAAATGAACCAGATTTCTCAATAATTTTAAAATTTTATTGTTCAACTAAAAAAACTAAAAGCTTTGAAAGAGAAATGAATAATTTTAGGTATTACAATGGTATTATTTAATATTTACAATTTTATCATAAAAAGAAATTAAAATCTTTTACTATTATAATTATTTTTAAAGTTTGTCTAAGACTTCTGATGACATATTTGAACGGACGAAACAAATTACATTGTCTACCCTAAAACCTAGAAACTCACGACTTGGCATGCAAATTACGCATGAGAACCCAGCGCTGTTATTAGAATGGTATAAAGTGTCAGTGTGTTTGACCAATTTAGAAGATCAGCCGGTCAGTGATGTTTGTTTAAATTTGTCTCTCAACCGAAACAATAATGAAAAAGTAGAACTCTCTAGTAAGGATACAATTTTGTTGAATATATACGAATTACATTTGAGTACTACAGTTAGTCTTTATGACCGTTAGTTTTATATTTATAGCTGAAGTATGTGAAGATTTGGATAAAAGTCTGTTTTCATTGCCAGTAGATTTTAAATTAGACAGCATGCTTGTTGAAGATCAAAAAACTCAGTCCTTTTACATTCGTTCTTCAAGTTTGGACACTCGTTATTTTCAACTCATGGTCAGCAAATTGTTTTTATTATTTTATATTTATCTGTTTTGAATTATAACACTGTTTCTCTGAAAATTTTCAGATAAGTTATTCTATTGAAGACAGTAGTGGAACAAAAATTGCCTGTGTGAGAGATGTTGAAATAATAATCAATGTAGCCATTGTATTTGACATTTCCGTTACCTACATGTCTTCCAAGTTTGAACCTGTATCTAAAGTGTACGTTGGTGAACCCTTGATAGTGGTGCCAAGTCTAAAATGTCTTTCCCCCTGGCCAATACTTATTGAAAGTACATCTTTTCAAATGGTATAATATTTGAAAGAAAAATTAAAAATTAATAATTCAAAGTTTTTATATTAAGTTTTTATTAATAATTCATTATACAATTTTTATCTTAGGCCGAACACGTTAAGGTTCCTTCTGGAGGATATCAGTCGGTTCTCAGTGGAGTAGTTTTAGAATCTGATGAAAGCGCTTCTGAAGTAATATACATAACACCTTCTGATCTTAGCGAAAACGTACTGGGTTGTTTCACTGTAAATTGGAAAAGGTGTGGATTTGTTTTTAAGTATTCCAAACTGTTGGTTATGTGTTTCAAAAATACTAATTGAAATCACTTTGATGTGATTTAAATTTTCAGAGCTGACAATGCTTGCAGATGTAAGAATGGTTATTCAAGTTTAGAATTGCCTAAAATAAACATGGAAAAATGTAGCTTCTTGGTGAGTAAACAAAACTAACAAAAGTGACAAAGTTATGATGGATTTTATTTTCAGGTTGATATGAAAATCCCACCTCATGGTTGGTTGCATACACCCATGAGCGTTGTGTACTTCTTGCATAATAACTCTGAATCACTGCTCACATTAGAAGTAACAATGGAGGCTAATGAAGCCTTCATGATGGCCGGACACAAAGACGTAAGGAGCTAAAAAAACAATCATCTTAATCCAATCGTATCATCAAATACATTCTGTTGTCACGTATGATTTCAGTTAAGCGTCACAGTTTTGCCGGAAAGTACTTATAAGTTGCACTTCAATCTTTACCCACTAGTTGTTGGCGTGTCTACATTACCTAAAATGCACATCGAATGTACCTCAGAACCTAATGACTTTAAAAACATACTGAACGATATACTGGTCAGATCTTTACAAACTCAGATATATATTATGGTGAGTAACGTGTGCTTTAACGTGTCTTCAGAATTGATTGAGAGGAAAATTGATTATTAATATTTTACCCTTTATTAGGTTATGATTCATACCATATTACAACATGTGTTTAATGCAACTTTTACAATTTTCAGCCAAAACACCTACCGACGAGTACTGCAAAAATTATGAAATAACATCATATTGGTCTTGGGTATTTTTTGACGTTTTTTTTTTAATATACGCCATTATTGTTCTGTTTTGTATTATAATTGATTAGTCACATTGTAAATTTGCAATTATTCATTTAATATGATATCTATTGTAAAATTTTATATTTTATTAACTTTGAAGCTATTATATTTATTTTAAATTCTGTTATTTATAACAATTTTTATTTATTTATTCTGTTTTTACTTTGTAGTAATGTTGTTTGTTTATTATGCGCAATCAAAAATAAATTTGTATTATTACAATACATTATTTCTATACCATTTTGTATTAAATAATTATATTTTAATATCAAGTTATCAATATTTAATGAAGTATTTTAGTTATAAATAATAATTCTCTTATTTTTTATCACTTATGAGATCCTGAACTCAGAAAACTGGACAAATGAATGTATTTCATTTTCTGTAATCAACTAGAAAGGTAATAAAAATACTTAAAATTGTTTTTTAAAATGCCAATAGAAGATAGAAACTTTTGTGCTGTTGGTACTTCAACTTCATAATGCATTTTTATTTGTTGTTGATATATTTATAAGTCATCAAGTTAAAATCAAATTTTTGTTGCAAACAAATAACTTCTTTCACGATGTTCTAAATAACTTTGAATTTTCTTATAATATTAATAAAAGATTTTAAATGTTTAAAGATTTAAATGTTTAAGAATACAATAAGATCAAATTTAAATGTAAAGAAAAAACATGAAAATAATATTTTATATTTTATTAAAAAATGTCACCAAATATAATAACAATGAATGTAATAGTTACAAAAATAAAATATGTATATGGTGCGTTGTTAACAATTATTATGGGATCAAATTATAAATCTAAAAACAACGTGGGTATAATTTTTTTTTTTAACTAATCTTTCCCAAATGAAATGGCAACTTCTGGCTGATCAACTCTGATTAAATTTTTGGCCACATTGAAATAGGCAATGTATTTAATGGTAGCCGGTTCTGTGTCGTAATGATAATGTCCGCCTGAACCATGTTCACTAAATAAATGAAAATGTTGAAGTCTCAAATCCAGACCCTGCAAATTGTAATCCATTTTACAGTAAATCTATTGTTGTTTACAATTTTTTTTTTTTTTGAATTAAGTAGATATTTAAAAGAAAACAATTAAAATTTGATCTAGTTAAAATTATATAGGTACATTTTTCAATAGTAGAGCTATTTAAATAAAACAATTTTTTGGGGGGACTTATACATAAATAACTAAAAAAAAAAAAAAAAAACGTGAAATTTTAATCAAAATAGAATGTTATATGATGCATTTAAAAATGATTCAATAATGACAGATATTTAAAATCTAAATTCAATTTTAACTAAAAATAATTATTGAATAATGTTACGCATATTTTAACAAAAGTAGTTTAGAGTACTTAAATATAAGAGCAAATGAGCCCAAGTCTAAAGAAGTTAAGGACAGAATAAAATTACCGGATCGCGAGAAACAAGGTAACCAAGTCCAACCAACGGTGTGGAGACTTCATAGAATTTCAGCCAATTATTCAAATCGGTTTCGGTGTGAAGTGGAGTTTTAGAAAAATCTGGCATGACGTGAGTTTTGACTTTTCCTTCCTCTATCAAAATTACTCCTCCTAGTCCTAAAATAAAAATAAAATAGTACAAGACTTGAATACCTATATAAACAAAGCTCAGGATTTATTAATTATAGGCAAATAAAAATCAGTAAATTACATGGGTGAGCATTTACCAGCTATTACCAAGAGACATTAATACTCAATGCACATACTTACCCACTGTTTTATTGCCAAAATACTTAGCCAACGCTTGTCTGACGGTCGTCACAAAATCCAAAGGACCTTTTCGAGTTTTACATGTTATTCTCAAAACCTGAAAACACATACAAAAATGCGTAGGTATCAAATTTTCAAAACATTTGTTGAACCATGATAGACAAGTTCAACAATTGCAACCAATTTTATATTACATATTGTTAAAAAAACTTGGTAGTAATCGAACAAACTGTGTAACTAATGTCACTATTAATTTTTTTTTTTAATGTCAATTATTTATAGGCAACATCTAATTAGCATTACTAACAAGAGAGTAGAGACATTTATGTCAAACATTTGTAATAGGTGAGTCTTCTTACACTTTTTAATCTTTTTAGTATCTAATTTTTAAGTTACCATACGTCAAAATTTCTTTTAGACTTAGACTATAGCAATATAGATAACCCATTAAAAATGATAAGTGAAAAATTCTATTGTAATGTAAGATCTACGCATACTGACCTCTCCTTGGAAACCATTGCTCGTGTAAAAATTAGCCAACAGCGCAAATCTTGTTTCGTTATTGGGAAAATTTCCGTGTACTTGGCCCTTAGTTTTAGTGTCAACTTTGTAAAAATGAGAACAATTTTTGACCTGATTGGAAGTCATCTCTACATTTTTAATCAACTGAAAATCAATACAAGTAATTAAAACAAAAATCTAACTAAACAATCAACAAAAGTATCTGTTTTGTTTAGTCTTGGCATTTGGCTGTGGGGTTGATTTTATACACATTTTTGATTTTAAATCGTATAGATGGTAAATTTATAATTTGATTCTCAGATTTACTTCGCAGTTAACGCCCACGTGCGGCCATGGACCGGCACCAGCTCCAACTACAAATAGAGGATCAGAACCTGTGACCTGTTTTAAATCTCTGACGTTGTAAACCTTGTTCAAGTTGACTGACGGAATCAGATACGCTGGACTACCAACATCAATCACGGTTTCGTCACCAGTTAACCCTTTTAATAAAATAAAATAGTATATTATAAGTGTAAGATTGGCCTGTACTCGTGTACTGGAACTGAGAACTGACACAATACTTGGGTCTAAATATTTATATTTTATAAACGGAACAACAATGCTAATTTTAAAGACAAATAATAATAAAACCTCTATCTAAAATCGCATTGGTTTTAATACCTATTGTATGGGAACCGAGAAGAAAACTGTAGTTAAACTTTAGCTCTAATTTGGAAGTTTTAATTAGGCAATAATTTTATTCTACGGCAAAATCGCAAAACCAAACTGTTTATTCGACAGATTTGAGAAAAAATACATTTTTGTTACATTGTTATTTTTTTTTTTTTTTTTTGTAGCATAAATAACTAAATTCTAAACTATTATGAATCATATGTATGTATGATTTGCTGGCATTAATTTTAACAAAATATAAATAGGTGGCAGATTAATAGAATGTAGGTACACATACATATACCAAGCTGTGTAATATTACTACAAAAAAATAAATTATTATAAATTATAATTAATATTATAAATATTAATAATTTGTGTGTTTGAAATCTCTTTACTTTAGAGATTGTAAAAGATCTATTTTACTATCTGGATAAACTTTTCAAAGTTAACATACCTATTACATATTTGTAACAAAATGAATACACACCAAGGGAAAATAAAAAATACTTACCTACAAACGGTTAATCTAATAAAACAAATATTACAGTTATTTTTTTTTTAAAAATTTTAAAGAAAAAATAATTCTAGATATTATTATACGCACGCATCACGTGTGAAAATAATTTTTATTCATTATTGATATTATAATATATAACTGAAAAATAGTTAAGTGGGGTACATAACCGATTTTTGATTGACTTACCTCCAGAGGCTAAATGGAACGGGGCTTTTGTCAAATCGGGACATTGCACCGCTTCGACACTTGCCGTCTCGAAATTTTCCAACAGCCCGGGTAAAACGGCTAAAATCAAAACCCAGTTTTGCAAATTTAAGTAATTAATAAGATTCGCCTCAATTAGATCGACGGTTCGATTTGGCTTAGGTCTTTAGACAAAATACAAATAATACAGCTAACGCTTTCCTTTTATAATAATAATAAAATTGTTTATATAATCTGTACAACATTCTATATACAGCTTCTTTGTGCCAGTGTCGCATCTAGTCCCAAATTATGAAGAGGGCAAAGTGTATACATTACGTGTGTGAAGTATAAAAAAAGAAATTTTTTCACCCTCTAAAGTATATATTTTTAATGTAAACTTAATTGTTATGAGATTCCCTCAAATACGCCCTTGCTTTGTGTGTGCACCCACTTACTATAGCCTATAGGTACGAATCGAAGAATTTAGATTTACTTGTGTCCTATATAATTATCCTATATATAAACTTGTGTCTTATATTATTTTAATTCGATTTATGTTCCTTATAGAATATGGATATTACGACTCAACAAAATCAATTAGGTGAAATAAAATAATAAATAAGGCACCGACAAGTGTTTTCAATTGACAAACGTTGTACAACTACTGTTGAATGTTGATAAATTGAAGCACGAATCAATAGCGTACTTAGATATTGCT